>JBBMKD010000102.1:144577464-144610994 GCA_037834095.1 Argya squamiceps
CCAGTTAAACTGGGCAGTAGACCAAACTCCAACTATGAGAGTTCACTGTCTGACTCCTCCTGGTTTATACAATTCCTGGTTATAGATCTTGAGGTCTGTCACATCTTTAGTGGAACATCCTATTTGTCCATGTAAAATATCTTCTTCCAGTTATTTACTCATGGAAGTAAATTTCCAATTTCATTTTTTTTCAATTTTTTTCAGGACAATTTTCCGTTGTCCTGAAAGTACATCTTAATCTGGTGTGCACTTATTTGGCTGTGATCCAGTGGCACACACAGCACAGATATCATTTATAAATCATGTCCAATGTACTTCCATGTATTCTTTGAAGCACCACCACACAGAGTACATTATGTCCCTGGATTCCTCTTCTGACTCAACTGCAATGTGCATATTTTGTCATGGAGGACCTTTTTTCTGCAGTACTTAATGTTCAGTGAGAGTTTAATCAAGAAACATGAATAATTGGCATTAACATCCACTTCTGAGCAAGAGAACAGCTTTGATAGCATCTATACTCATTAGACATTTCGTTCCAAACACTGTTCGTTACAGTCAGCACTCTTCCTATTGGCTTCTACTGTGTAAATACAGCAGAGATTCTGCTTGGCACAGAAGCAGGCCTTGAACAAACACTCTGTGGTTGCACAGAAGGAAGAAGTTTTACTGTCGAAAAGAAACAAGTAGAATGCTATGATTACTTTACAAAAATTTCTAAGCAGTGTGCAACATAATAGAAAGACCTTCAATGACAAAACACAGGATTTGTTTACTGGCTGCCTACCTGAAATGAGTAGGATTAATTTGCTCACATCCTGAAAAGAATCACTGGAAAAGCTCAAGTTTTGACTTGGGAGGCCTGATGAAAGTTTGTTGGGCTGCATTTATGTAACCAGAACCTTGACATGCAGTTAAGAGGCATCAGCCATGCCAGGAGTGAGATGGGAGGGAGCCAAACTGGTCTCCATGCTGTGCACTTACCTGTTTGTATAAAAATCTTGAACAGAAAATGGACCAGCATGTCTGCACCACATCCCTTGTACTCCTACCACTGGAATTAGTACAGGTGAGAGACATTTAATCACCTTACAGTCTCTGTTAACTTTTTAAATGCATCTTAAATACAGACATAGTTAATAGGCATTCCTCAATAGAGGAATAAGATTTTCTCTGTCCACAGTGTTACAGTTATATAACACAGTGTTATGGTTACAATGCCAGGGGGTAGAGTTTTGGTGTTGGCTATTCTATACCATACACATCCGTGATGGGGTCGTGGTTTCAGCAGGAAAAACCAGGGGGTGGAAGTGGGGAGGGGGCCATCCTGCCTGGCCCTCTAAGGGAAGAAGGTGTTGGGGGCAGCCAAGTTAATTTCTCTGGTGGTTGTCAAAACTAGCATAACAGAGTAATGCTGATTTTCAGGTAGCTTATAGAATAACAACGTTGAATTACTGTGGTATCTAAAATGGCCCTAAGGCAGAAGATAGGAAATGTGTTCTGTGTCAATTCAATTCACCCCTACACTCTCTAATTAAATATACACCCAAATCAAGTAGTACAAAGTCTCAAATTGTTTAATAAGTTGACTTGACTAATAGGTTTGTGGGTTTTTGTGTGTGTGGGTGTTTTTTATTGTTCCATTTTGTTTTGTTTTTAAACAATTACTCTGAAAATGTGAGGCAAAGGAGTCCCAAATTTTGTTTCTATCAGTAGAAACAGTCTGAGTATCTTGTTCTACTGTTCTATGATACTTTACACATTCACAGCTTTAAAGCATTACTGAGGGAATGTGCCACCTATTATTTCAAGTAACACTAACTAAGCTCGTGTTGAGTGAAGCACAAAACCATCAATTTCTTTATGTCAGTGTTTGAGAATAATGTGCCTATGCAAGGACTCTTGGATCCCAGTTGCCTGCTGTGACCATCTGACCTGAATTTTTACTCAGTGCTGCATCCTGCAGGGTGATCTGCAGTAGCCAAATCATTTCAAAGAGATTTAGGCCCATGGCTTCCTGGGGGTGGTATAGCCAAGAGCCAGAAAGTATTAGCAACCACTTCTCATTTAAGGAACTGCCATTTGAGAACTGCCACCTTAGATATTATCTAACAATAATTTCATATAGGACTAGTCTGGTTAGGCTCTTCATCTGGCACATAACACTGAAACCCATGAAACATGAATTTGCTTGGTTTTGCCCAAAATCTATTTGCACTGAGC
Organism: Argya squamiceps; assembly: GCA_037834095.1. NCBI lineage: Eukaryota > Metazoa > Chordata > Aves > Passeriformes > Leiothrichidae > Argya > Argya squamiceps. The sequence continues at coordinate 144,579,688 of JBBMKD010000102.1, forward strand.
TAAACATAAAATTTTTCAGAATGAAGAATATAATAGTTGAGTGCTCTGGGACAACAGTTTCTCAGTCACCTTTTCCTAGACAGAATGTTTTTCTTCTTACCGTCCTTACATTCTTCATGCTTGTATCCCAGGAAAAAAGGCTTAGGTAAAGTCAGTCCATCTTTCTCCCTTTCTGGGCTCGAGGCTGATCTGGGAGACTGGTTCAGCATAAGAGAGCCCTTCCCTCTGCTACACGCAGGTGAACAGATCTCACCTCTGACTCTTATTTGCTGCCCTCAGGCCATGCCATCTCATGCCACCTCAGGTGTCATGAGGCATTTATGGGATAACACTTGCAGTACAGACCCTCTTGATTCTGTTTTCCTGTTGCCCAGTAGAAGCACTGAAGGAATTACAGCCCACTGGACAGATATTTATAGATGCTGATGGCCACAGTCCTTTCCTTTGGCATGTTCCCAACATCACTTTTCTTCTTAAAAAGTAGTAAAAGCATAGTATTGTTACTACTGTTGCTGCCACTTCCTGGTAGCGTCAACAAAACATGGGTTGTTCCACACAATCAGCTTCCATTTCTTATCTTTTCCTTCCTTCATTTTCTCTACTACTCCTGTGCTTTGTTTTCTTCTTACCTGGAGATTCAGAAGGATCTTATACTGGAGTAACAATTGACTCTCAGAAGCCCTCCAAGAGTGTAGCTCTGATTCTTGCAGAACATGGAGGGAGAAGTCTGTCAAGGGGATAGAAAGTGAGAGAGTTGAGCAAAAGCAGGAGGGTGATACAGCCCTGATGAACCAGAAGAAAGAATGAGCTCAAGGAAAGAGCGTGAAGGCAGAACAAGGGGTAAATGATAGAGATAACACCATAAATATGGGCAGGAGGAAACAACACAAGGCCTTCATGACAGAATTAGAAATATGATGAAAAGCGTTAAGGACTGTCAGTAAGTAGATACACAATCTGAATGGTAATGGATCAGAAGTTTTATCTGAAGCTCTGTGAATGTTAAGGAGAGAAGGAAAACAGGCAGCAGAGAGTTTGGAGCAATCCAGTTAGCCAGAAGGGACCTTGACTCAGCTCTTCAGACCCCAGAAGCTCACTTGAACAAGGTGGGATGATGAGAACAGGCTTTCTTGAGGGAATTCATGAGGTTTTCTTGATGGAAATCACATAGAGAAACCTTTGCACAGCAAATTTATATCACTGCTGGCTTCGATCCTGGCTGGAAATGCAAGGTAAAGTGAAAATAAGTATTTATTTTCCTCCAGCAATCCTCAATCATTGAAATATTGAGTGAGTTTCTGAGTTTGGTTTAATCAATGCTGCTTGAGTCAAACTTGGCACTTATAGACAAAAATGCAAGTATGCCAAAGAGAAAACAAGACCAGTAAAAAGCAACACTATTGACAATGACCTTTGAGCAAAAGTGGATTTTGTTTTTGTTACACTTGTATTTCTTAAACTTGGTCCTAGAACCAAGTTCACAGCAGCAGAGTTCACTGTAAGGTGTTTGAATACATGACTTGATTTGTCAGAAGTTCAGAGCACTTACTTCCCATGAATGAAGTGAAAACATCAAGTACCAAGTTTCTTCCTAAACAAATTAATTAGTTGTGACTCTTTTTATGACGCTATGTCTTTGACATGTCTCCTGTGACATCTTGGACTTTTTGCCTTGGTTTCCTGGTAGAGAAACAGTCAGTCACCACAAGTTGGGTGTGTTCCAAAGGTTTTGTCACAGGATCTGGGAAAAAATGGCCCAAAACCATACAGAATTTTCTTCTTTTTATGTGCTGAGGGGAATAACCGTAAGAAAAAATAATTCCTCTGTTTACTCATGGAGCTTATTCTAAGCAGAAAATGAAGTGCAGAATATCTGGTGTAGCTGAAACTAATTAAAATACAGTACATCTTTCCAAGATTAAACAGTGTCTTGTACTAAAAAAAGATAGTCTTAAATATTTTGTGAAACCATACTGTTTGCTGATAGTTTCGCTGAGTGTCATGGTGGATATTGAACTCTGGCCATGTGACTGACAAAGTCAGTATAGACTATATATATATACATATACATTTTAATGTTGAATAGCTCCATTTTGGATAAAAGAACCAAATTTGAGAGATGGAGAAATGCTGCTTACCAGCATGATAACCTTGTGTGGCAGTGGACTTATGATAAATACTCTATAGATTTAGAAGTTCAGTCTGATACAGAGTCTGGACCAAATGGTTCTCTTGCAGTGTGATGATCTATCGTGTTGCCCAGCCAGCTGGAGTGGCATTAAAATGAATTATACCAAGCTCCTGGTTTGGAAATTGTCTAGTCCATTATGTTTTAAGTACAGATTTCTTAAAGGGCAGGAGGGACCTTGGAGAGAGAGAGAATGAATTGGAAACAAATTGTAACCGTGACATTCTGCCCTCTCTCCTCTCCTCTCCTTGCCATTTTTGGCAATTAGGGAATTATTTCCTCTTTCCTGTCAAGGACTGGTAGGGCTTGAAAAGGCTTTTCAGTCATTTGCCTTGTGATTTGCAGAAAGGGAATAAAAGGGTTGTTTATCCTTCCATGCCTGCACAGCTATGTCTGTGCTTCCTTTTTCCTGATACACGTCCTTTGCTTTTTTTCTGATGATGTTTCAAAAGTTAACATGAGAGATGCACCAGTGGGTTGCCTGGGCTGGATAATTTTCAACTCTTTCATGATGCCACAAACAATGATGAGCTGTATTGTTCAACTAGGCTCTATGTTTACACATTTCTGTTTATTCATAATAATCACATTTCTGCATATTCTTGTTCTTCTGGCTGACTCGTGTGTGAGAAAGTCTCCAAGGTGTCAAATTCATCATCAGGTTACTAGGAAAAGAAATTTTCTTTTATTTTCTCTTATTTTCTTTTAATCTATGCTAATTTTAAATACCCTACTGATGATATTGTACACTGTCAGTTATGTAGCTACCACTGCTTCTGTTCTTCTGATGCAACTAGAAAAGTTTTCAGCACCACCAAAAACATTCAGGGTGCATTCTCTGGGAATAGCTCATACTTTCATGATGTCAGATAGGATCACTCCTGGAAAGACAGTCTGATTTGGCTTATCTAAGATATCCAGTAAGACAATGCAATTTTGATCCCTTACAGCCTATCTAACCCTGCAAACCCTGATCATTCAGACACAGAGCATATGTACAGGCCTGAGTGTCCCGACATGAGTTCAGCAATTCACATCATTGTGTGGTTGCCATCAATCTCCTCATGTCCCCCTCACCTTCGTTTGGGAGCTGAGCTCTTATGAGCACTCACTTTGCATTTTGGTCTCTCTGGCCTCCAGTAAAGTGTGCAATTCAGTATAATACCCAGATAGATCTTGTGCTAGTCAAGGGTGAGTCACCCTCAATCTTGGATGTGCAAAATTGCTTATTGAGTCTAAAGGTGGAGGAGACTCACATCTGTTTCCCATAAATTCATATACAGTTGGCTTTGGATACACTAATCAAATATCCAGAAAGGATCTGGTCACCACGGCTGTGATTTTGCATGAAGCCCTTAAAACTGCATTCCTAATTTTGAGTTGTGATGCCTTAGTCACCTTCAAGAAATTAGATTTTATATGCTCATAGCTTGGTTGCTTATTTTGAGAGATGCTGAAAGTATTGGTACGAGTACTCTTTTCTAATAGCTCATATTGCAGTCTGCACTGTTGGATCTGGTTCTCACATAGTTTATGCACACTTTTCAGTGTGCAATCCCTATGAAGAGATGATCAATTTGTGTAATTTAATAATTACAAATAAAACCATACTTCAGATTTTTCCAGTGTCATGAGCAGCTGTTGATGGATCTACAAGCTTAGAGTATCTGTCCATGCTCTCCCAAGGCTCTCTTGGAACTGCTCAGTGATGTTAAGCACTTAAACAGCAGGGATTTTTTGGGAACAGTCCAGCTTGCTCTGGTATTAGGAACCATTTAGCAAATGGTGATAACTAATTTAATTAGGATCAGATGCTGATGCCATTTGTGAAGATGATGCCGTATGGACACAACCCACTGTTCTTTGGCTCTGAAGCATCTTTCTCTGATTTTTGGAGTGCTGTGAGATACAAGCACAAACACTGACAGCAATGCACAGTAAATGGTTGGAGTATTTGGATATTTGTCATTCAACCAAGGTATTTTATCTACTCAGTTGTCAGATGCCAGCAGTCAAGACCAGCAGTTTTATATTTCTTGAAAGAATTCATTCCTCAAATGACTGTCTCAAAGTAATCAATGTTCTGAAATTCTTGTCACTTACTGTGCAATTTACACGTTAGGTTGAATTTACACACTTTGAGTGCTCAGAAGATTGGTCTGCATTGATAGTATATGTCTACTTCTTGTCAGTCAATAGAGAGATTCTGACTAATTGCTGGTGTTTTTCTGCTGTTGTGGATTATGCCCACATGTTCTCTGGAGCATGCCTTCCATCTTCTGTCAGTTCAGGAAAAATATCCTCACTTAATAAGTTGCTTTACAGGTCAAGAAAATCCTGTTTGTATTTTTTACATGCTATAATTTGCACAATTTCCAGCTGAGCTGTGGGGCTCCCTGCCACAGGACAACACAGACACTAAAAGTTGCTCTGGTTTTGGAAGATGTTACACAAGTTAATGGGATTTATTGTATTATCCTTTCTCCACCTTGCAATGGTGCTGATGACAGAGGCCTGATACAGATTGTTGCACTTATTTTGTCAGTCCTGGCTGAAGACATTTTGGACCACAGGCTTGATCCAAAGTGATCATATTCCTATGATATGACCATATTCCTATCACTTCCACGCATCATGGCTTGTGTTGAAGCACCAGTTGAATCAGTAGCTGTTAAGTTTACTGCCAGTGCCTCACATTTGACCACCATCGAAACTGACCATTTGGTGTGGTGACATATAGAGAGGAGTAATGGAAATGCTGCTGACACCTCTAGGTAGACTCCTGATGTCCCCTACGGACAATGACAACAGGATCAGGATTAACTATAGCCCTACTATTTTTCTCACATGTTTTCTCTGGTCAGGTTCATTCTTAGTGACCTGGATATTTATCCCCTTCCATTGTGCTTGTGGACATAACACCTGGCATTTATCACACAGCTGGATGATAATTTCTTGTTTGACAGCTGAGAGGCCTTTAACATTTGCAGATATTATTGTCAGTACTGGTCCTGGTAAGAAGCCTTTTAGCGGTAACTGACATCTTGCACATCTAGTCACATCTTTAGCTGTGATATTAGGTATTTAGCAGGATTTGTGGATTCATAGAATCTGACAGGGATAGCATTGAATGCTTTTCTGCTGGGGTCCTGTTATAGATTAATATCTATGAAGAATATTCCATTTCCAATATTCCTTATGTGGCTGCTACAGGAAACTCCAGAGTGAGAAAAGGGGCAAAGTTCTAAATTTTGCCTTGTTGCTGCATCTGATTAAAATACTCTGATTAAATTCTCTGATAAAAAATATTTTTGTTGGTATACTGCAAATTTGAAATCCCATGAAATCTTGTTGCCTCTGTTTGCAATAGAGGAAGAACTAAGAGAATCTATGCATTAGACTGAAACAGATCCCACTCCCTGCAAACAGGTTTTTAACTAAGAATTCTTTCTTATTTTATTAGCCAGCTGATAGTATATCTATTGTGTGACTGAGTCAATGCTCCATTATTTCAAATTTTTAAATGCCCCACTCTGGTCCTCCAAGAAGTTATTCAGCGCAGTTGTGAGAGAGTTTCACAAGCTCTACTTCCATGGAACATTTTTTTCCTCATCAAGAAACAACAGAAAGAGAATAAAAATGCCTTTAATCTGCTGGTTTCTCAAACATTCCCCCACAGTTCAGTGAACACAGAGGGAGAGATCTTTCTAGAGACACAGTAGCTGAAACAATTCATAATGCTTTTCACAGTTTCTTTTTTGATTGTTACATACAAACACAGACAGCAGACACAGTCCCTAAGTCTTGGGCAGTCTCCTCATTTTTTTGCTGCTGAGATCCTTTAGAAGAGAACAGCTTTCTGCAGTGTGTCACTTGCTGTTGAAGGACTGATGGAAGCTGGTGGCATTTGGCTCTAGCTCTGAGATTTTGCTAGATGGGTTTTCCTCTCTGAACAGGAACTCTTTCTCTCCACATTTAAATGTTTAGTTGAGGAAGGTTTGCTATTATAAAATTGGTACACTGCAAGTATGATCAAGATCAAGATCAAGAAATAGAGCAGCTTAGGTAACAGCCATCAATGAGGAGAATTCCATCTTCATTCACAGAACATGTAAATACTGTGAGACCAAAATGTGGTTTAAAAGGATTGAGAAGAAACTGAGACAATATCATATTAGACAATAGTAGGGATCTGCAAAATATATTCCATAAAATCCCCCATCGCCATTTCTAGAATCATTCCCCTTTTTCCAGTTAGAGTTTTCAGGCTCACCAATATTCAGAATATGTGGTTTTGTTTGTTTGTTTGGGTTGTTTTTATTTGGTTTTTGTTGTTGTTGTTGGGTTGTTTTTTTTTTTTTTAATAAGCAACCTGAAAGGGTTTTTTAATAATAAAACCAGTACTTAGCCTCAGTCAGAGAGCAAAACTCTCACTATGTTGCAAGTTGCTCAAATCTACAGGAAGGTGACCTCCTGCCCTAAGCAGCAGGGGACAACAGGTATGTGTTAAAGAAGGGGGAAGGATTGGTTGCAGGGCAGGAGCAAATTATGTAAAGACAGGAAAGGGATGCTTTGATTTTTGAAATAAATCTGGGTTGGTTTAAACTTTTTCAGGTGCACAACACTATCTCAGTATAATTAAACAGAAAACTGCAGAGCTTAACCCTAGAAGATAGAAGATGTACAAACCAAATCCGTAATGTGCACAGCAAGCAAGAAATGGCAATAACTTTATAGCTACAAGTCTAGGATGCTGCTGTCAAAAGCACTGATGACATTTGATGCAGCAAATGAAACTGGATGGAAAATTCAGAGTCAACATTTGCCCTGGGGCTTCTGACAACTAGATGTAAACTGATGGTCATCAGGATCCTCTGTCAGTGGAAGAACATGTCTCAGGACATGTTGAAATTGAGTTATCATTGGCTAAAGTGAATTGCAAGAAATCTGTGTGTGTGTGTGTGTGTGTGTGCAGACCTTTGCACTGAAAGAGCAGATACCCTGCAAGCAGAGAGGAATGAAAACCTGTGGTGTGTTTCTGTGCAGGCAGTGCCTGGTATCTGGGAACTGGGACCTATGATTTTCCTTACCAAGCTGAAGAGCTTAATGTTAAAAGGCAAAACATGATCTAGTGAACACAGAGAGACATAAACACTCAAGAAAATTTCTGAGTGCTGTGAAGAGAAGCCTTAGGAAGGAACTGCCTCCACTTGCCCAAGTATTTGTTCCTGCTCCAAAACAGAGTTCCTGTAAGAGTTGTGAATTAGAATAACAGGCAGCAGTGGCAATTCTCTTACAGAGCAGCCACTCAAAGTTCTCCAGACTCCAAACTATACAAGGTATTTAATTTCTAGTTCTAAAAAGCATATTTAATCTTTGTTTTTATAAAGCTTTCAAATCTTGCTTTGGAGCTTTGTTATACTAGGATTTATTGGTGATGCAATATCAGGAAATTTGCAAAGCTCTTTTATTTTTCTGAGCAACTGTTTAAGGGTAAAAGTCTGCAAAGGAATGTATCATTATTTTTGTGTCACTGTCTGTACATGAAACAGAAATTTTCAATCAGATTTGATCCCATATATATATATATACATATATACACATGTGTATTTATAGATTTATTTGTTTAAAATTTATATTTTTATTATTTTAAGACCTCTTCCTCTACCTGATGAATGTTGTATTTACAAAAATAAATTTAGAACTGAATGAAAAAAATATGACCTCTATTTTTCCTCTTTATTTAGAGGGATACAACTGATTTCTACAGAAGTTGCCTCTGATTAAAGCTACTGAGTGTACCAGAACAGCCTTTATGTATCGGGGTATAGAACAGCAAGCTGAAATCACCCAAACAAGTTTGCTGTTTGAGCTAGGATTTAAAAGTCCTGAAAATCCTATTTATGTAATTTTTATTTCCCTTTAACCCCTTGGCAATAGCTGGTAGGACTCCTGCCATAAGCACTAATGAATTTTGCATTGAATTCTGACTCTTGGCATTTAGGGCTTAATAAAATCTTCTTTTCCTTTATCTGGAAGATTCTTTTTCTGCTAATTGGTGTCAACATCAATCAAGATCAGAAGTGCAACAACACTAGTTTAAAGGCCTTTTGCTCATCTGCTTTATACCCCAAGTAGTATGGAGCTGTAGTCAGCTTACACATAAAAGTGGAAATAAATATCCTTTCACTGTAAAATGCACAAAATTCTTAGACACTTTGAAAAATTGTCCTGTTGCTGTAAATTAAAAGCTGCTTTCAGAGGTCTGTCAGTTACACAAGTGGCATTTTGAGTGAGTGGGGCTGTGCTAAATACTCTGTGTAGCCTTAGAAGAGCTTCCTCTAGGCCTCCAAAAGTGTGGATGAGCCTGTGGAGTTTTTCTTTAGGGGAAGATCCTCTGGAAGATGAGGGCTGGATCACAGCTCCATGAATGTACATGCCTAATATCATAACCATCTTTGGGGGAACTTTCATTGTTTATGCAAGTTAAATGCATCATTAAATCCTGTGGCCAGGGTAGGGTTGGAAGTATGGCTGCTGATGGGCAGCCTTGTTTACATTAGAGGTGAAATGCTCTAATGCATTGTGCCCCTTGCTCTGTGTAAGGCTGGAGACCTTGGGTCCCACTGAATTTGGGGTTTGCCCAGGTCAGAAGCAAGATCCAGGCAATCAAGGACCCTGGATAAGTCCCTGCATAGGATGTTTGGTGCTGCACAAAGTGTTGTGTATGTTGGTGAGATGGTGGCTCCTGGGGCAGTCAGCTCCCCCCATCCCTGCAGGAGCTGGTAGAAGGGTGCAGCAGCCCACCAAATTCAGTTTTAGGGTTTCAATGACTTCTCTTTCTGCCTATTGAGAGATTTAGTATACTGTTATTTGTCTAGACAAGCCATGAAAGGATGATATCTAAAATAAAACCAGCTGTCCATTGCACACAGGCTCCTCCTGAGCTCTGATTCTCTCTTGCCTGTCCTGCAACAAGCAACACAGGAATGGAATCCTTACAGTGGCAAGGGAGCACAGCCTCTATCCGCAAGAGTAACAAAGAGTGTAGGTGTGTGTGAGCACAAAGACCAAGCCAAGGACTGGAGGAATGACTGGCAAAGGTGGTTTCCGAGGAATGGCCTTTAGTAATGATGAAAACTTGTGTGGCAATCCCTCACAGGGTTCCCCACCTCCCCACCTCTCAGTGTGAGTATGGAGTTCAGAAGGCATGTAGAGATCCCAAATCCCCTGTAGGCCCAGCACAGAAACCTCCATTGATGAGTCTGGTTGTGTCCTCTGAGAGACAATATATTGATTAATAAAAAGTAAGTGAAGAAAAAGATTTTTCTACACAGAGAATCAAAGACACACAGTAAAAACTGTACTTATTTTCTTTAAAGCAAGGGTAAACGACATGCAGGCTATTTCTTGCCTTTCCTTTGGCTGAACTGGGAAAAAGTACTTTCATACACAAAAGCACTATGAGACTGAAGTCATTCCTGACAGAGGACCAGGAACAAACAGCATTTTCCAGTCCTCCCATGCTACCTTTGGCTCACACTGCTGCACAGCTCATTGAGCTGTAGCATTAGAGTGGCTTCATCTTGTTGCCCATTGAAGCCTAAATGAAAAATGGGGAGCTTCATGGCACTTCTTTTGTTAGGTGCTACAGTGCCCATAAAGTAAGAATATACAAGGGAAGGACAAGCATGTACATGGAATCATGGGATCATTTAGGTGGAAAAGATCCTTAAGGTCATTGAGACCAACCATTAACCCAGCACTGCCAAGTTCACCACTAAAAAACCATGTCCCCAAGTGCCACATCTATATGTCTTTTAAATATCTCCAGGGATGGTGACTCCAGGCCTTCCCGAACCAGCCTATTCAATTTGCTTGACAACTTAAGGTGAAGAAAATATTTCCTAATATCTGATCTAAACCACCCATGGCACAATTTGATGCCATTTCATTCTGCCCTATCACTTCTTACTTGGTAAAACAAAGAGGCTGATCCCGTCTGGCCACACTCTCCTGTCAGGGAGTTGTAGAGAGTGATAAGGTCTCCCCAGAGCATCCTTTTCTCCAGGGTAAACAGCCCCAGCTCCCTTCACTTCCCTTCATAAGTCTTGTGCTCTAGACCCTTCCCCAGATCCATTGCCCTTCTCTGGACCTGCTCCAGCCCCTCAATGTCCTTTCTGAGCTGAGGGGCCCAGAACTGCACACAGCACTCAAGGTGTGGCTCCCCAGTGCCCAGCACAGAGGGACAGTCACTGCCCTGGTCCTGCTGGCCACACCATTGCTGGCCGTGATGCCATTGGGCTTCTTGGCACTCTTGACCCCACCTGGGCCCAGGCCAGCACCCCCCAGGGCCTTTCCTGCTGGGAGCTTTTCTGACATTCTGCCCCAGCCTGGAGCACTGCAGGAACTTCTTGGGACACTTCTTGGGCAGGACCAGGCACTTGGCCTAATTGAACCTCATACAATTGGTCTCATTCCATCAATCCAATGTTTCCAGGACCCTCTGCAGAGCCCTCCCAGCCTCTAACAGATTGACATGTCCACCCAGCTTCCTGTTGTCTGCAAAGTTACAAAGAGTACACTCACTCCCCTCACGCAGATCATCAATGAAGATACTGAACAGGACTGGGCCCAATACTGATCCCTGGGGAGCACCAATGACACACTGGGTGCAGCACCACCAGTCTCTGGGCCCAGCCACCCAGGCAGTTCTTGACTCAGCAGAGAGTGCACCTGTCCCAGCTGTGGTTTTCTGACTTTTCCAGGAGAATGACCTGGAATGCCATTTTGACACTGCTCATCACACAGTGCAGTACAAGGCTATGTCTGGTCAATAGAGCAATGGCAAATCTCTTGGTGTCCTGCAGGCCATCGTGCATTTTGAGTAATAGCTGCCTGGGGAGCAGGTTAATGCCAGGCACAGGCCCTGTTTGCTGTAACTCACATGAATAGCTATGAAGAGAAAGGCTGAACGTTGCAATGACAACACATCAATAAGCAAAGCCACTTTCTCCACCTTTTGACATGAATTACCTGTCTTGGATACTGCACTATAATCAGTGCTTACATCACCAGAAGAAAAATAAAGGCCAGTGTGACCTTCTGGAGCAATAGGACCTGTTTTCCTGGACTGATGAGAGAGTCATTAGTCTGAAAAGTTACTTGGACTGTCAGTAACCTGCTCACTGTGTGATGCAGTGCCTTGGCTGAGCCACACCTCTGAGCTTAATTCATCCCTTTTGCACAGGGTGAGTTCTTTAGGGACTGTTAAAGAGTAAATGCAGGCATGATGGCTGGGCAGCCTGCACCACTACAAGGACAGCACACAGATTCTGTGCAGAATCAAACATGAGCCCTTTGGGGTGGATCGCTGGGGTAGAGAGGGAGAGCAATGGGAGGAGTACTTTTGCTGGGATTTCCAGCAACCCTCCTGACTTACCTGGCTGTGTGTGCCCTTGGTACCAGGGTAGGAAGCAGCTACAAAAGCAGTGGGACTGATTGTGCATTAGAGGAGCTCTCCTACCAACAGCAAAACAGCCTATTTTGTCTCCATTCACCTTCTAGGCAGATCAGGGCAGTCCTTAATGCTGGTCTTAGCTATTTCCCTCTTCATTTCACACATATTTCAAACAAACAGGGATGACAAAAGCATGCAATTTATTGCAACACACAGTGCTGGTAATTTTGCAGGATCTGAGGCCAGCTGAACAATATGCTGCTGACCTTAAATTGCTCATTCCCCTTTACTGTTAAGTAAAAGAATAAATCAATGGGTAATTCCTTTCTCTCACCATACCTCCTCTCCCTCCTCCATTTTTAAAGCCAGACATCAGTCCTTTTTATTTAGTCATGACAATGCAACTAGTGCAAAGAAAATCTTAGTACCCAACCAATATGTTTAGTTTCTTTTATAGTGTTAATTAGGTATGCTTAGTGCCTTTCTGAGAAAAGCAGGATGCTAACCTTAGAAAGTCAGGTAATCCTATTGTCAAATATATTTGTTTAATAAAATAGGTTTGTTTCCTTTTTCTTAGGAGGACTTAGCTTAGAAGATTTAGCTTCTCCTCTAAAACCCAGGCTAACCAGGGGATTGCTGGATACAAGTGTATGTTGTGGGCCAGTGATTGCAGAATTACATGCTGCTATATCTTGTGTGAGAAATGTGTGCAGCTGCAGCATAGCACAGCTGCTTGAGGAGCTGGGAGAGATGTGAAACCATTTTAGTCCTTTGTATTCTTACCTGAAGTTATTGAATAGCATGCATGTTATTAGAACAAAATGGGAAAGGCTCTTTTTAATACACAGAACATATGAACAAGGTGCTCCTGCTGCTGTTAAACACATTCTTTGACAAGGGCAACTTAATTTAGATTTGAAAGTAGCTTAGAGCAACTAATTCCTTCTTTCATTTATACATATACACTTTCTGAATTGGAGAGTATGGATTGTAGTGCACCTTCAGTGCTTCAAAGAAGTGAAATGACCCAGGGAGAGGGTCTGGATAATAGCAAAAAGCCACATCATATAAGTCTGAAGTTTCCCATGAGCTAAATGATGCAGTATTCCTTGTGAATTTGTGTAGGCCTGTCTGTTTAAATGTGGATTTTTTACAGCATCATGGCCACACTGAGCCTGGCAACACCTGTGAAGGGGGAACCTGAATTGTGTTTGCTTCCTTCCCTCTCCTGCCCACAGTAGTGAGGCTGTTCTGTGTCCTGCCTGACTTGCTGTGCAGAGGACAAAAGGAGCATAGGCAGGCAGGCACTTTATCTGAGCTGTCCACATGGGACCAGAATTAGGATTTCCTACCAGCTCAGAGAACCATTCTATTAGTAAGAAATAAGCCCTAGGAATTAAATTATAAATGTATATGCTGCACTTAGGAGACATCAGTTTGTATCACAGAGTATCCACAACCCTTCCCTTTTGGGCTGTTGGGCAGGGGAGGCCAGTTAAGATGCTCTGTGGCAAATGAACTGTTAATATCTGAGGCACCCTCTAAGAGAAAGAGGCATGAGGGCACTATGTCAATTTATTATACTGCGATGAAATATGAACTACAGCAAAAATAGGAAAAAATCTGTTTCAGTAAACAATCACATTTTGGAATTTTTTTTCTTCAGTGCTAGAAATTTTATAAAACAACTGGAATTCATCAGAAAATAAACTATTTTCTGACTAAGGAGAAAAGTTTTAGGGCTTGTTCAGAAAAGCTGAATACCATTCTCATCTCTGTTTCAGATGAGCTGTGTCTCAGAGGCTGGTCATGATTTGGTTTCTCGACAGGCTGTTACCTTCAGGGCTGGTTAGGCCTTTGATTTCACTTGAAATGGAAGTACCTGTGGTCTTTTGAGCCTGTTATCTTGCAAGATGAACAATAAACAATAAAAAAAAGTTTTAAAAAGTACAATATGTGCCAACAGACCAGTTTTGTGAAGTACTGAGCCAGAAGGTCAGTAGTCCTTGATAAGCAGTTGGCTATGAATTACCCATGCTGATGAATCCAAAGCATTGCAGTGACAATGTCTTCTGTCACAGACTTGTAGAATGACTTGGGTTAGAAAGGGTTGACCTTAAAGGTCAACTGGTTCCAATGCCCCTGTCATGGGCAGGGACACCTTTCATTTGGCCAGGTTGCTCAAAGCCCCATCCAGTCTGGCCTTGAACTTCTCACAACTTCTCTGGGCAACTTGTGCCTCATCATGCTCAGAGGAAAGAATTTCCTGCCTAATATCTGTCACTTCATTCCCCTACATGGTCTTTGGCAGAAATTAATTTTACAGAACCAACATCCAGCATTTTATTTGTTTTAAATTTATCTGCCATGAAGTTCCCCTTCACCCCTCTCTTTAATGGTTTCCCCCCTCCACTGTGAAACAGACTGAGTAATAAGAAACCATTCAGTTTGTGGTGGTTTAAGACTTGTCATTCTGTGCTTTATGACCTAGAATTGGTCTTGCTATGAAAAGAAGCCACTGGGAACAGAGACTTATCCTCTGTTCATAATGACAGCAGGATAGACAGGTGTCATCTCATGATGACATTTAAAGGTGGAGGAGCCCCGTGAGTGAGGGAGTTCAGTCTGATGTAATCAGTGTCAACCCTTATGAAGACTATTTTTGTCAACTTTATTTATTCCTTTGAGACATTGCTTTATAATAACAGGAAGACTGTAATTTAAATGGTTATGGGGTGTGGGTGGTTGAATTACTCATTCTTTACAGAAGGCAGACTCCATCGAAATCCAGAAGTGGCCGACCTGCAATATCTTCTCTCTCCCCTTCCCTCCCCTCCTGCTGTGCCCTGAAACACAAAAAGAATACTATGGCTCCTTCAATTAATCTGCAGGGATGGAAAATTAGCATCTTTCCCTTTTATTTAGGGAAGATGTTTCACCCATGAGACTTTTACAGAGATATCTTAATTGGTCATCTTTCTGAGGTTTCATTTTATTAAGAAACAATAGGCAGCATTTTGCAGATAGCCTATGTAAAAATGCTGAATTTTATTGTAACATGGATCTCTAAACCACTGAGATAAAGGCATGTGTGGGAAATTTGCAATAGCTTCTACTATTTAAATGCAAATGTGCATACAGACCTTTGTTTTAGATATCAGTCATTTGATACACCTTGGGTTTTGTCCCTGCCCTTAAATACCTGAGATTCTTTCTGAGGTGCACATTCTTAAAAAAAAAAAAAATCCAAATAAAACCAAAACAACAAAAAACCCTCAACAACAACAAAAAACACAACTGAAAAAAAACCAAGAACCAACCCACCAACCTTCTCCCCAGTTTGTGAATCTAATGTTAATATTTCCTGTGCAGCATCTGTAAAAATTTGTTTCATCCAGGCTGCTCCCTCACCTTATCCAAAAGGCCCTTAGGCCACCAGCTGCTGTTGGAGCAGAGAGGCACATATAGAGGAATATACTGGCCATGGCATGCCAAATACATTTGCCACAGCAGCAGCCCTCTTTATTATTCTGTCTCTTCCTCTAGAAGTCTTGAATGTGTTTAAATATTAAAGCAGGACACATATCAGTGTATCTCCTGTGGAGTCTCTCATTGGAAATATCCAAAACCCTATAAAATCAGCTGGTCCTTTTGATGTTTGTAAAGTGGTTGCTAACTAAGGTGGCTGGGCTGGGAGTCCAATATCAGACTCCCATAAAGATATCTACAGAGTAGATCTAATAATGCTGTTAATTGTAATCTTCTTGCTGTGAATTTCATTCTGCTCACTAGCATATCCTTTATTTTTTTTAAAAAAGGCTATTTAGGAGGATTTGTTTGCTTTATTTCTACCTCAATGTAGCATTGATTTTCCTTCCTTCTTGTCTTGGAGAAATCCCTTTACCAAAAAATACATTGAGGTTACAGAAATCTATTAATTTCCCAGGCAAAACTGTTGATAGTACTGTCTAAACCAGAATTGTTTCATCTGTGCTGAGAAGGGAAAGTGGTTGCTGTGTCAGCAGGGTGAAAACAGCAATTCCAGCATTTAGGGTTTTTTCGCCTTAATAAGGCTGCTCCACTTGCATCTCCCTATAAAAACAAATGGAGAAGGACAACAGACTTCCAGGTACTTTTCATGATCACAGACCCAAGCACAGCTGGGAAGAACAGCAACTTCCAAGCCCTTTAGGATTAAGTTAACATGCAAAATAAGCCTACATGCTTTCCTTTACAAAGCAAAACCTTTCCATACTCTCAAATCAAGACTGGTAAAATACAAGGACAAACGTCCAGCTCCTGCAGAAGTATTTATCCTTCCATTTAATTTTCACATCAGGTGCCAATGCTGTTCATGAAGATTAAAAATGGAAGTCAGAAGACAATAGAGGTTCTCAGCCAAATTAGTGTTGTCTGTCAGAAAGAACAAACTCTTTCAGCAGCCGCCACATTAACCACTGGCCTCAGTCAGTTTTCCAGTGAGTAGCAGGCTCTTTTCCAACTTTCTAATACACACTATTGCCTTGGCAAGGAGCAAATGGGATCTTGTGCCAGGACACTTGTATCTAGAGCATTTTGACTCCTTGCTGTGTTTGCAGAAATTCCAGGTACACATCATTAATCACAAATCCTGTCCAATTCTTGAATTATTTAATACAATATTGGAGAGGTTTTGAATTATTTAAAGCAATATGCAAAAGGTTCTCTGTGATATACATGCAGAGATTATTAAGAACCTTGCTAAACAGACTTAAATTGCCAGAACCTAATATCAGCTCCCCATGTTCCATAGCCCTAACTCGAGGAGGGAAAGAAACAAAATACTGCTGTCCAACAGCCTCCTGCTTTACACTAAAATTTACTGCAACTGTTATAAATAAGTGAAACGGTTTTAATCTACCTCATTCGAAACCGCTCAAAACATGACAGGGAAAAATGGCCAGCACATTATAATTTGGTATTTGTGGAGAATGGAAAAGCCAGGAGGTTTATCTGATCCTCCTAATCCTGTGAATAGGCAAAGAGAACATGGGGACAGATGGCCTTCCAAAGTGCCTTGATGTTTCTTTTATTTTTTTTTTTTTCAGTAGAGGCCAGGAATGAAAGAGCAACTTCTACAATGAACCTGATTGTTCTTCAGGATGCATTAAGAGTGAAAAACATTACTTGGATCTAATTGAGAAGTTCATTCACTTCCTTAGTCACACTCAGAACATGTGGACCACAACCAGATCAGTACAAGGTGTGCTCCAGGAGCCAAATAGCACAGCTGGACATCAAAATGCATCTTCAGCTTAGCCTCATAAGCAGTTCCACCACATTTAACCAATGACTTTGTGGCCATGAACTTTTTTGGAGGTTATGATTATGCTTTCCCACTGGGTCCTCACATTCATTAAAAAGATGGGCTGGGAGGAACATCCTGAACCCTAGAGAAGGGAGAAGTGGCAGCTGAGTAATTCTCATTGTTAAGAGAATCAGTTCCTGCATCCTTCCTCCTCCTCCTCTTTTCTTGCATAGCCATTTGCTAGGGAAGATGGGGACCAGCTCCTTAAAGGCCCTTGAGGACAGATGCCTATAGGTTTAGGATCCTACAGAAGTGAGCATGCAAGGTGACCCTAATCTGAGCTGCTGCCTCAGTTTGACAATGCCTTCAGACACATTAGCAGATACACTCCAGTTATTTTTTTGAAACTTTTCATCCCAGCCAAGCAGGTGAACTGAAATTTCCTACACAGTTTTCCCCTTTAGCTTCACATAGAGAAGCTGAGATTCTCCTCCAGTCACAGCATTGCAGAGCTGCAGTTCTTTGTGCAAATGTGCCCATACATCCGTTAACCTGGCCCAACAGGGACATGGACATTAAGGAGTCATTTTCAATAGAATATTATTTTCCCTCTGTTCCTAAGTAATTTATCTCTGAAAAAAAGCCCAGTTTTTCCTGAAAAGGGCAAAGCATTTCCCATTGTTAACCCTAAAATACTGCAATTAAATGGTGAAGAAGGGCAGAAGAGGGACTACTGACACATATTTTTTTAGCCAAGTAATCACAATGGAAGCATTCACCTTTCCATTCATTTTGAGATGGCCATGAACCTATTATATAGCCAACTCTAACACATCAGGATAATATATGATGGTGAATCATCTTGGTTTATCCATTCAGCTTGCCCTGTGAGTTTACAAGGGCTGAAAATCTATTTGCCTTTCACCTCGTTTAGCCTTGATTTAAAGGTATGACAGGAAATAAGTGGATGCCAGAGTTCAGTGTCTCTCTGTGTGGACTAAAGCGTGTCACACATTGTTGCTGATGTTTCAGCTGCAGTCTGGACATGGGGGTATGACCCCGTGTGCATAAGGGACAAAGGCAAACACACAGCTCTGTGTCTGACAGCAAGGCAGGCACAAAACATTCAGGATTTTCCACACTCCTTGTCCACTGGTTTGATTACTGGAGAAATGAAAGGCAGTCCCACTTCTCCTGGGCCTGTGCAAAGCATCAGGAGGCCCTGACTTACCAGGAACTCGAATTTCTACATCTGTGAAAGGTTTTGAATATTCTGGGAGAGATAAGAGCATGTGGGGGCAGCTCTTCTTCCTAGTATATCATGCTTCCACTGGTGTAGGGCTTGCCTAGCTGTGTGATTGGTTTTATAATGTCATGTACAGCAAGGTGCTCTCTTTCCCTTCCCTCCACACAACTCCCCAGGCTTTGCTGACATGAGGTGGATTTTGCCCTGTACACTTTTTGGTCATTCATTCAGCACCACATTCTCTTTACTTCATGTACATCCAGAATTACAACATAAAAGTTGACCAACCAGTGCCTTGTCTATCCTGAAGGCAATGTTATCACACCACAGGTACAGCTGTCTCGTACTTCTTTCTCTTTTTTCAGTGTTGCCTATAATCTTTAATTTAAGCAATTTTAAAAGCAAGTGACAAGTCCAGTTATTGTCACTTTACGTCTTGACTGGTGAAAAAGGCCTTTATGAATACATTATCTTTGTTTCATGGACATCCATTCATATCACTTGATTCCTTTGAAATCAGTTTTGTGTTTGTAGAACTTAAGAGCTGTGTACATATTCTTAATATCCTTACAAAGATTTTCAATCAGACATTTATGTTAATCCAGAGCCCACAATATCCACCATAAAATTGTTTTAAGGGTAATATAGATTTTCAAAGGCAAAATATTTTTAGTTCACATTTTCCTTAACTTCTGGATAATTTTAATTGTCTGCTTTTTTTTAAAAAAAGAAAAGTGCTTGGTTCTTAATGCAACATTATTTTTTTCCCACAGAGCCTTCTTTGATGTACACAAAACCAATAATACAGAGATAACCATCTTGTGCCATTATCGTGGCACTTCAAGACTTCTTTGAATTATTTGTGGTGCTGTAGGGATTAGAAGACTCTCGGTTTGTATATGAACATCTTTCATTTAATTCACACAGAACTAGTTCTGTTTATCAAACACTTTCAATAGGAGGGCACCATCACAAAGAAGAAAAAGGCTTCCCAGCTTTTATTATAACTACAAATTTTGTATCCTGCTGCAGCTCAGGGTGTGTTTTCTTTTGCATCATGGCTTCCTTTGTAAAGTGAAATATTTAGGGTGAAATTCTGACATCTTATTCACATTCTGCAATAACAACTGCTTCACTGAAATCAATAAAACTACTCAAAGGATGAAAAGTTACATAATATGTTACAGGTGGGTAGAGCTTGATCCCTGAGAATTTAGCTGCACTTTTCCTTTTAGCTTGCCCGACCAAGTTGGATGAGAACAGCCATAAACCCAGTGCTTTGGCCCATGTGAAAATGCTGCTGGTACCAGGAGAGCAGGATTCAAAACCAAAGAAAGCCTCCTGTAAAGGAAAAGATGGAGAAATAAAAAGGAAAGTAATTACAGTAAAAAACCCAATTTAGTTATCAATGATCTGCAAAATCAAAATGAAGCAATTGGGTTTTTTGAAAAGCAAGGAAGCAAATTGTACTGCAGCCGATTGCACAGTGTCATTCAAAATGGAAAAAGATTGTTAGGGTGAGAAGTCTGACAAAATTATGATGACCTGCAGATTTTACATGATTGTTTATTAATAACAGAAGTATTTTAGGATAGATATGTTAACAGACACACTTACCTACCTCAGCTGATGAGTTAATATTACAGTTTTGCCCAAAGCAAATGAGCTAAGAAAAGAGTCTACGCACTGAACTCATAGATACTGGCAGTGCTGACGTCCCTCGAGGATCTTACTTTAATTTTTACAGCTTTTTTCACTGCTCTTATGCTTGAATGATTTTTTCCAACAAATCACAGCACTTCCTCTACAAGATATTGTATGCTGAATGCAGTCAGCCTCACAGACCAGGTGTCCCAGAGACCAGAAATCCACAGCAGAGCAGTAGATTTCCCATAGGCCACTCTTGGTGTATGAGTTCTTACAACTGTAAGAATGTTTTATCCTCCTATTCTTTTCTCAGATGAGCTGGAAGGATGAAAAAAAGTGGTTAAGAGACCTTAACAGAAAGGAGGTAGTGACAGCCCAGCCTGGGGAGCCAGGGATTCTGTTCACTTGAATATATGCTGAAAGAAATAAGCCATGGCTCCCCTAATTATAAATAAATAAATTTATTTATTCTTTTAATGGGGACATGTCACACTATTAATATAGTGGGAGAGAAAACTTGCAGGCTCCAGCAGACCACTGGGTATAGAGTTGGATGGTACTGTGCTTGATTTTGCGATACGGATGTAACAGATGGAAGAGCTCATGCAAGCCTGGTGTGTATTCCTTTGGTAGAGAGAACAGGAATGTTTGAAACATTCACAGGCACATTTAGCCATCTCTCCTAACATTAATCAGGCTGGATTTAGCCTGCAGGAGGGGATTGGAGGAGTTCTGGTCTCTTATGACCAGGCTGATTGCCCTGATAAAGTCATACTTCCCACTTAACTGCTTGTTCATCTCAGTGGTCTCATCTTAACACCTGGATTTAGAAGTTTTGTTTTCTGGTAGTAAAGCCCCTGATACAGCTGTGGTTGATGATTCTGTCTGTTAAGCTAGGTTGCAATATAATTAAATAATGCTGAGCTGTAAAATCGTGGCTGACACCAAGAAAGCTGACAAAATGGGAATGTTTTTGTCTTCAGGAATTAGCATAAGAAAGTTGAGGATGTGCATCAAGTTGATGCTGCTAAACTTCCACAAACAGCTTGAGTTCCATGTGGCAGGATCCTGGGGATTGTAATTAAGATCAATGAATTGTCATTTTCATGAATATGGATCCAAAATCCCACTGGGAAATTTGGCTTGTTGTGTCTCAGTGCTCCAGTTTCCTTTACAGAAAGCAAGGAAGGTAAAACTTCCTTTTTCCAATTCTTTGTTTCTTTTTTTCCAGTGAGCATGTCAGGGCAGGACTGTGTTTGTTCAGCACCTACATCAGTAATGATCTGGACTCAGAGACAGAGTTTAGATGAAGTTGCAGAGAGTCATGACAACAGACTTGTTTTTCAGTTTCTTGGTTATGATTGGTTCAAATTTAATACAACCAAGCAGTGTTATAGAAGTGGGGCTTCTGCTTTTGATCAGAATCCAGAAACAAAGAGTCGTGATAAGAAGTTAATTATAAAGGACAGATTAATTGTACTCTGGAAATGTTTTGATTAGCACTTGTAGAAATTCTGAGCAAGGCTTTAGTCAGTACTTTTTTAACCTGGACTAATTCATCCAACCCTTTCTGGAAAATTCAGTCAATTGTGTCATTCAGTATAAGGGAACAGAAGTGTTTTCCATGATCTATGCAATAATCAGTGTTATCACCAGTTTATCCTGCCTTTCACACAGCAAAGATGTGCATTCCCAAGGTGCCAGATGTTTACACCACTGAGAAGGTGAAATGCAGTAGAAAAGGATGTCATTTTGATGACTCTCTTTACAGCATATTCCTACCAGTGCTCATTCGAGAATCTGGGAGGACAGTAGTAAATAATACTGAGTATTCCTATAGCACAAAACATGTTCAAAATTAAATTTTAGTAGTAGCAGGTTGAGAGATGTCTGAAAAAGTGAATGTGTACCAAAGAGAGAAAGTTAAAGTTTGACTGTGAAAAAACCATGTCAAGCCAAGAAGTGTTCCCTGGGAGTGACTCTTTCTCATCTAGAAAAATAATAAAAAATGCTTCCCTGAGTAGGTAAAATAAGTTGCTTAAATTGACTCCAGGGAAATTATTGTGGGGGATAAGGTAATTGTTTATTTTCTTACAGATTAAAGTTAACTACTAACTTGGGTAAATATTGAAATTCAACAGACACCTTGGAAAAAATTAAGTTATTATACTTATCTCTGAAAATAAGATACTTGTTATCCAACCTGACGTTACAGAGCTGTTGAGATACTACAGAGAGGCAGAGGTAGTTTTCTCTTCCTGACATTTCAGAACAGACTGAGATTTCAGACTGGAGGTGCCTTGGTCTGAAGGCCATATTCATAAGAGCTCTAGCATTGTAATTTTGAGGAAATACCAATAATATTTGAGCCAAAGTCGTCGTATATCACTTAAAGTAAAATTTCAAAGGAAAAAACCCCATGCCATCAATAATTTAGTTATTTATATTGTGCCACAGTAAAGGTCATTTACTTGTGTTCCCTAACCTACTCCTCCTGGCTTAAGATACTTGATGCAAGAAGTAAAACTTTTCTCCCCACATCATGCAGAGCAAAATTCTGTTGTATGTCCTACCAATGTAGAGATAATGAATCATAAACTAGTGGAATTAAACACAACATGTGAAATATACATTTTGGAACATAAGGGATGAAAAGATAAATATTAAAAGACATCCCTATAATAGCAATACATAAAATTTCTGATGATTCTCTGCGTATTTTTAGAAAGCAGTGTGTTGCTGCTGTATGCAACTGAAATATCACCCAGTGAGACTTCAGCATAATTAAGCAATGATTAATCAATACTTAACTAAAGAAATTAAGCTCAGGAGAAACAATTAATTGAAGTTAAGTGAACTTTGACAGCTCATATTAAACTAGGACTCTAATTAACAAAAGCATTGTGCATCCTCTAAATGAAGGGATGTGCAGGCTTCAGGTGCCAGGGATGGGGTGAGTGAGTGTTACTCTGCAAATTTCTTGATGATGAGGAGTCACTGATAGAAAGCCTCATTTCAAGGCTTTGAAAAGAGAAGGTGATCTTTCTTTGGTTGCCCACAATGCTGTTTGGTGACTTGACTCTAAGTTCTGGCACTTCATGTGGCTCTCTGGAGGAACAAATGCAGGCTCCTGCTGGGGTTTGCAGCCTAGCCCCATGTCCTTCAGGCTTTTATAATTGAGGACCAAGCTGCTGGATGAGGTGGGGGGCAGTGCTGTAATGTCTGTGACATTGCCAAACTCCATGGAGCCAGGGAGCTTTGGCCCTTTGCATCACTTGGAGCTCCACAGCCCAATTTCCTACAGGATTTGTGGCTGTGGAGAACCCCAGCAGGAGCAGCTGCCCCAAAGGCTGCAGCCCAGGGAAGGGTTGGGACAAGGATGTGGGGGGGGTCTGGGAGATCTGGGAGAGCCTGACAGAATTTTCTCCTTCTCACGTCTCTCTTCTCTCTGTTCTTGTGTTTTTACATTCCCCCCAAGGTAACTTTTAGTGTTGGTGAATGCCATCATCTATGGATGCAGTTTATCAACCCTTGTGCATGTGAGATGGTCCCAATCTTTTCTGCAAAACTTTCTCATGAAACCACAGAGTTAGGATACCTGATCTAATACTTTTGAAAAGATTGTTTTATTACCTGGAGAACCTGGTAATAATTACCTGGTGGGGGGAAGGAGCATACAGGGAAGAGCTCTAAGTGACCGTGGTTTTCTCTTGGCTCTCAGGAAAGGAAAAGGCCACTGGTTCTGTTTGCACTAGCCAAGCCATGTCCAACAAGCCCAGGCTGATGATGAGTAAGGGTCAGAAATGGGGGTTAGAGCCTAATTTCAGCTCCAGCCCACCTGAACTATGCCTCTAGAGAACAGGGCCTTTTCTTGCTTGTTTTTAGAGGCACTGGAGAATGGCACAAGTCTCAGATGAGGAAAAAAAAAGAGAGATATGATTGGTTAGTGGCTTAATTGCTCTGTTAATTGCTTTGCCTCTGGTGCTCCCATCCCTGCAGAGAAAGTGCCTGAGGGTTATCTCAGCTGTGTGAGTTCCCCCCAGTGATGAGCAATTATCTCCCAGGCAGAGCCTACCAAATGTGGCTGTCACAAAATAGCTCCATTCGAAATGATGGATGAGCACAAACGAAGACATACTTCATTCCCAGAACTCAAATTAGGAGCTGGAATATCCTCATTTGTGTGGATTTGGCCTGACTTTGTAATAGCACAAAGGTCAAGATGTACCTCACCAAAGGTTCAGGTCCTGAGCCCAACTCCACAGCTGGAGCCCAAAGGCTGAAAAGCCTCATTGGACATTTACAGGTCTTATTTTCTTTTTGTTGAGGCCTCTACAGGATTTGTGTGGCCGTGGAAATGGGTGTTCTTTGTGGAGGAGGCAGCATTTCTCCGCTTGCATTGACCAAACCTGGGCTAACCTGATTCAGTGAGTCCCCTTCTCCAGAGGGATGGAGGAGCATTTGGAGTCAGGTTAGACGTGGCTGGTGAAGATAAGGTAGTGTTCTGCTGCTTTGAAGTTACAAAGCAGGAAGAGCAAGATGAGAACTTGTACTGGTTTTGCTCTTTGACCAGCTGCACAGCAATCCCACAGAGCTCCAGGTGTGCCACAGTCCCACTTTGTGGGGGAACCTGTGCTGTGGAGGAGAGATTTTCACTGCAGGAAATTCCAAATCCTAATGAGACAGAAGAAGAAAGCAAAGAAAAACAAAATACACCCCCAAAAATGCAAACGTGAAGTGACCTGCCTGTGGCCACTCAGTAAGGCAGTAGCAGGGTGAGGCAGCACACCCTGTGCTGTTCCCATTAAAGCCTCTCCAGTGAGAGTGCCTGACCTGGTGCTCAGGTAGCTGAGTGTTCCCAAGCAGCTCTATAAGTGTGCATTATTGCCATGCTCCTGCCTGCCATATTTCCTCTTCTTTATTCATCAAGTGGTGGGAGCTGTCTCTGACTCATCAATTAAACCCAAGAATGATGATTTCCAAAGGTATTGCTGCTTGGTGAAAGAAATTCATCCTCAGGCTAAGGGACAAAGCACAAGGCCTAAGTGTTATTTAAATGGCTCATAAAACATGTGCTGGCTCTTTAGTCGGAATGAAAATCACCCTTAGCTAACATAGGAAATATCCTGCTTCCCTCTTCCTTCCCCAGTCTTTTCATGATGATGAATCTCTTTCCTCCTGCTTCCCATTATTTCTATAAATGAGAATATGCTGTAACATTGCTGAGGTTGGGCTAATTAAATCAGCTCTTTCTTATCTCATTGATCTGCATTTTAAAGCTCAGCTGATTAAGGATGAGAAGCTATATTTGATTAGAAATATGTTTTTGCCAGTTAGTTACATCAAAGGGTAGATTACGGGAGAGCAGAGGAGCTGAACTCACATGGCTACTCTTTCTCCTGGATGTTAAAAGGAAAAAGAATTAACATGAAATAAAAAAACAACCCCAAGATGCATTTCTAACCCATACTTTTTCACAGCAAATGATGATATCTTTGTTTTATCTTCTGGAAAAAAAATTAATAATAGATAAGTGAGACTATGATAGAGAGAAAAGATTTCCATAAGCTGCTAATGGTTTGGATGGTGCTTTACCAAACATCCAGCAGAAAATTCAAACTACAATCCCTTCCCAGTTTTATGGTGGCATCAGCAGTGTCATTCAGCATCCAGGACCAAATGCTTACCTGGGCTGGCAGCCAGAGCAAAGACTCAGAGCAGGGCCCCTGGCTAGTCCTCTGCCTGGGCAAACTGCACAGCTCCTATGCAGTTTTTGTGGCATTCCCAGCCACCATGTCTGTTAAAGAAAATATTATGCCAAGTGTGACTACCTGACAAAGTCCTTTGTTAAGGTCCTTCATTTAGCAAAAGTTTTTGACAGCTCCAAGGATGCCTCATCTGCAGCCCAGGAATATTTTTTCAAGGAAGGGGGAGTTAGGAAAATTTATTGGAGGCAATAGTCTCATTGTTCGTCCTCTTTGAATTTTCCAAGAAGACTCAGTGCCACATTTAGTGCCACAAATTGGAAGATGGCAAAGAAATAACCTGTCATGTGACCTCCTGCATTGGGCCACCGTGCAGCCATCAGAACAGCTCCTAATTTCTTCTCGGTAGGGTTGGGACTGACACAGTGACTTTGTTCCTGTGTGCCACTGCTGAACCATACAAGGAAATGCAGCAGAGCCTCTCAGACCTCCCTCCTCCAGACCACTCTAGATGGGCTGTGCTGCACTTCTCAGGGTGACTGCAGGGAGGATCCTACTCACTGTCACCTTGGTGCCTGTACAGTCACCCACACTGCTCAGCTGCTCTTCTCCTATGTCACTCCAGGCTTCCCCTGTGGCCCTGACCTGACCTGGAATGGTAACCTGGGCAAGCTCTTTGTTGCATTCATTGCCCACAGCCATCCTGCTGATGGTCCAGTGACTCACATTGTCAGGGGCTTAAACAGCTCCTGGAGGTGTTGGAGAAGCCTGTTGTAGGTGGGTTTTAGGGGACAACATTCATCACTCAGCTCTGAGGTCAAGCAATCAGGAGTTAGAGACAGCAGAGAGAATCCCAGAGATTTGGCATGCTCATTTGGAAAGGCAGCAGAGCTGCAACAAAGCATAGGGTTAGGAGATGGGGAAAGAGGAGTTTTACCCCTGGAGTAATGGTGTGCAATATTATGCTTTATTAGTGACATGTAGGAGTTAAGTAGGAAGGAACAGAAGATGAAAGAAAGTTTTAATTTCCTTTTCTTGAGCAAAGAGTGCATGATTAGTAATTAGACACAGACAAATCCAGTAACCATTGTCCTTATAT
Organism: Argya squamiceps; assembly: GCA_037834095.1. Taxonomy (NCBI): domain Eukaryota; kingdom Metazoa; phylum Chordata; class Aves; order Passeriformes; family Leiothrichidae; genus Argya; species Argya squamiceps. The sequence continues at coordinate 144,606,320 of JBBMKD010000102.1, forward strand.
TGGCCCAGTGCACTTTCCTGAATACCACAACCAGCAGAAATGAGTTCCTCTCTCTAGCTACATTCCCTTCCTCTGCCTTTTTGCTTGAAACATTCATTTGAGGGGACTGCATGTAGGAACTTGAACTAACTAGCTAACTTCATGCTTTCTACTCAAAAGCAGTAATAAATGAGGATGCAGGCTACTTGCAGGAAGACATTTATTAAAAAACACATCCCAGGCATCACATCTATGCACAGAAACAGCTTTAGACCTAGTCCTTAAAATGTGATCAAAAGCCATTGAAAACTATTCTGTACATAAATTTAAGCACCAAACAAATAGACAGAGTGAGAAGAATGGTCAGCTTATCTGGCATGGGGTTTCTGAAATGTCTGATCTGTAGAGGAACAAAACTAACTTTTATCAGTTCATGGCTTATTTTTTATTTGTGTCATGAATGAGGTGGTACAAAAGCTTATTTATTTACTATGAAGAAATACAGATATTTATCCTTAAATGAGAATTAAAGAAACTCTCTGCAAGAGATAAATCACAGCATGCCACAATGAGATTTAACAAGCATGAGGTGCATTTAGGAATTATATTTCTATTTTTGCAGTGGCTCTATTTGCTTGTATTACTGCTCAGAGATAATAGCAGCTCTAGTGGCATTACTATCGAAATCCATGAAATTTCCCTTGAATTAAAAGAATTCTTTAAGGAACAACAAGGATGTGGAAGGTGACTCCAAACTAGTGAGTCTCCTTCCAGAAAACTGATTGCTGTAAATGGTAGCTCAGGTTAGAAGAAATTGAATATGCTTAGTCCTTCAAAGAGTTGGACTTCATGCATTTCATTTTAGTTTTATGTGTTAGGCAATGGGATTTACAAGGAAAGTGCTCAGGAATCGGGTTTCAGAATTTATCCTCAAATGTGAATTTACCCTCAAATGTGAATTTACTTGTTTCATGTACACTGACCAAGACTGCGTTTCTGGATAGCCATCCACCACTGGCACTTCATCAATTAAAATATTTATTAAAATCCCCATTCATCTTTGAATACAACTCTCAATCACCTTGTTATGTGCCAATTCCCCCCAAAATTTAATTGATAAGTAAATATCAATTTTTATTAACTATGTGATAGCAAAATTGATCCCGTTTAAAATCTCTGTTTTTCTTTAATAGATGAATGCAGCAGCCCAAAATTATGGCCTCCATTAAACCCAAATTAAAGGCTTATTTATGATATTCAGGTTTTTTATATTTTTTCCAAACAGGAGGTTAACTTCTAGGCCAAAGAAGGTCACCAGTACCTTCTGAGCTAACATTTCTTTTAAAAGACCTGTTTCTATAACATTCATATTTTGATCCATTAGTTTCCTCTGTGAGGCAATAAGATGATGCCTGTTTGAGACACTGCAATGATAAAAATAATAATGTCTGAGTAATACTGGGGGTGGTGTTGCCAGTGTGTATGGAGGAGGCATTTGAGTGAAACTGTGTTGCCAAGTTTGCAGGTTTTTTATTACAGTGATTAATAGAAATAGTTGTTCTCCTGAATTCAAGGTCGTTATTCTGTCTAGGTTTACAAAGCCTGTGCAACAGAAGCTGTGTACACATGTTTAGGTGTAAGTGAGAAGGCCACTGGCTGATTTCCTGTTCTTAAATGCGATTGAATATAGGGTGGAATTTCTAAGGAACACTTTTTTTTATTATTTTCTATCTCATCTATAAGAAAGCTCAAAAGTATATTCCTTCCATTTATTTGCTCATTTTAGAATAGTATCAATTGCTTTAAAAATCTCAAGCAGTTGTATCAGGGAGGCCAACACTCTCCTCCTGTGTGTAATATAGGATTTCCCCATGTCTCCCCTCCATCGAGAAAACACCCAGAAACAGTATGGGAAACTCAACAGATGGAGCCTTTTTCAGCCCAAAACTGTCTGCAGAATAGAGCTCAGCAGCAGCAACGTGTTTATCTGAAGGCAGGTCCCTTGCAGCAGCATGGGACCGAGCAGAGAAGAATTTTCCCTCTCCGAGCCTCTCCTCAGGTCTTGGTGGCACTGTGTAGTGCAATCAAGATGGGTGATTGTGTCTTTGACAAGGTCTGTGCAGAGACAGGTGTTCCACAGAGAAGCTGAGACTTCACACCATCCCTGGCTGCTGGGCAGACGTGTCCATGTGCCCACACATCTGTGCTTGCAGCAAATTTCACCTGGATGAATGCAATCATTTTCAGGAATGAGATGTCAGTCAAAAGCTTAGGAAATGGAGGCTATGCTACCCTGGATCCAAAAGTCTCAGTGATCAGTGGAAAAGGGAACTAACTTGGGGAGCTTGTAACCTTTTGCCTTGAGTAAGGGTCTCTTTAGAAAACTTCTCATACTTGGGTAAGCTGATTGCACTGGTCTGAGAGACAGAAAGTAGAGTGGTATTTCAGAGCCTCTTCTGAGGCTACAGAATGAATCAGCTGTGGTAGCAAGCAAAGAAAAAACTGTCATGCATGTTCCCCTAATCTGAAACCCCTCTTGAATGTTCATGTCAGGGCCAATATCTGTAAGGAACAGCTGGTAATGGCAAAGGGCTATGGGAAACTGGAACTTGCAGTTTAATCCTTTAGCATATCTAATTATTAAATTTATTTCAAAAGAGAAGGAATATTTAATATGTCTAATTGAAGCAGAAGATGGAGCTTTCGGTTTAGCAGAGCTTCCTCAAAGGATTGTATGAAGTCTAAAATTAATACTCATCTTTTTAAATTTATAGTCTCCTTATTACCAACCCTACCATAGCTGAAATATCACACATTTTACATTTTCTGGAATAACATGCAGCACAACATTTTGTAGTTGCTTTAACAAGCTTAAAAACTCATGTTGCAAAAAAAAACCCAAAACAAGCCTCGTCTGCAGACCGGATTAAATAAGCAATAAATCCAGAGTGAAAACATTTAAATGGCAGGTAAAGCCCACTGTAAAAGAAACCTCCATGGGAATAAAAGAAAAGTCTTTGAACTCCTGTGAGTGATAACAGTTTTAAAGTCTTAATGGCAATACCCTGCCTAGTAGGGCAACAGCCTTTACATACATAGGTCAGTGTTCCAGCTGCTGACATTGTGTGTCCAGCCAATTCTTGTCCTTTATTTCCCTGATGTGGTAAAGCTGATGAGCACCAGAGGTGATTGAAGATTGTAGCATCCAATTTTTCAAAAACCAAGTGTTATTTAATGTCCAGCTGGAAATCTGTATGTGGATTTAAGTCTGGGCTGATACTTTAATAATTACTCTGGCTGTCATGTTTCCCCAGAAAGAGGTCAATCCCAGGGTTGTGTTATACTCTGAAGACAATTAGAGCAGCTTCAGAGCAGATTTTGTTTATCACTGTACTTATAACAAGTATTTTTTGGGTTTTTTTTCCCAGCCTGTTGGGCTCTCCAAAGTGTGACAAGGGATATTACTTAACAACAGTTGGAGGCCTTTGAGGGAGCAAAGACTGACTGATAAGACTTAACTTGTGATTTTCTGATGAATTCTTTTGAACAAAAAGTAACCCAGGCATGTGGTTAATGATAGTTTTGAAGGACACAAAGGAAAAACGTGGGTAAAGTTAGAAGTTTATTAGTGTTATAGATTAAAAAAGAGATTAGAAATCAACTGGTAAGGTAAGGAGAGGATGCTTTAAAAATTATGCAAATGCTATAAAATAAGCAGTTGCTTTGCTTTTTATAAGGCACCTTTATATGTACTGTTATGAAAAATCCTGCTTCAGCTTGTTTAGGAAGTAGTAAAATCAAGTGTGAAATGAGTTTTGTAGTCTATGAAAATCTGAGGTTCCAACAATTGACCTTTGCTAAAACGAAGTTAGCAAAGCGTAAAGTTTCAAACAAAAAATACAGAGAAAAAAAACCAGACAAAAATAGAATTTCCATCTAACTTCGGAAGTCTAGGTTGCAAATACCAGCTTTATTTTTAGGAGAAGACTGGGACTCCTCAGATCAGAGCAATTACTTATATCTATACTATAATTACTATTATAACTACTATAGTCTACTATATTCTTCAAGGAAACCTGAATGTTGCCATCCCAGGCTTTTGTTTTTGACTAATTGTAACTTTGCAATGAAACACAGTTTTGGTTGTTGCCTCTGTTGATTCTGAGGCTGGCAGGGGGTCTGAGTGATGGTGACTCTCCATCCCCACAGCAGCCCCATGAGGATGCTGCCAGAGGATCATGCAAATTAACTAACATCTGATCACACAGGGGTGGCAGGTGTGATCAGTTCAAAGCAGGAGGAAATATCACACAGGGAAATCAAAATGATCACAAGTGTTGGAGAAGCAGCAGTGGGATGAAGTTCAACCATTCTGGTTAGGAACTGGCTGGATGGCCGGGCCCAGAGAGTGGTGGTGATTGGTGCTGTATCCAGCTGGCGGCCAATCACCAGTGGTGTTCCTCAGGGGTCCATGCTGGGACCAACTCTACTCAATATTTTCATTGACGACATGGATGAGGCCATTGAATCTTTCATTAGTAAATTTGTAGACGACACTAAGCTGGGAGCGTGTGTCGACCGCTTGGAAGATAGGATGGCTCTGCAGAGAGACCTGGAATGGTTGGATCGATGGGCAGAGACTAACAAAATGAAGTTTAATGAGTCCAAGTGTCGGATCCTGCACTTTGGCCACAAT
>JBBMKD010000102.1:144611094-144629366 GCA_037834095.1 Argya squamiceps
AGGTGGTGGAGTCACCATCCCTGGATGTGTTTAAAAAGAGACTAGATGTGGCACTTGATACCATGATCTAGTTGAGGGTTAGGGCTGGGTTGGACTCGATGATCTCGAAGGTCTCTTCCAACCTATACATTCTGTGATTCATTCAGAATGCAAACTCACCTGGTTTTGACCATTCTGCAATGGTTGGGGACATGACTTGATGGGAGAAAGAGGACTTAGACACAGCAGCTGATCAGGGAAATCATCAGTCAACATAAGCCTGTATTGTGTCAGGGAAGATATTTTCATTGGGGAAGAGTGAAGAATTTAATAATCCATTACTAGACTCCTTGAAAACTCACCTGGAATACTGACTGCCATGCTAGTTAAATTTCTGCAAGAGTAATGCATTCAGACTGCGGGAGATTCAGTAACAAAATATTAGTTATGATAAGAAAAACCATAAAGAATCAGACTAAAGGTATTTGCAGTGCAATAGGGTGTTTCTGATGGTGACCAAGAAAAAATCCTAACAAAGAGTGTAAGATAGTATAAGCATGAGTTATAGTTCCCCAAAACACTGTCAATCTTCAGCAAAATTAAATTTAAAACTTCCTGAGAAAGAAGCATTATCTCTGCTTTTGCTTTCTTCCAACAACTGTTTCCTCTGCTGGATTTCCTCCCATACCTTCTTCTAGTCACTGTGCTTTTAGCTTGTTTTCAGCATGTCTGCAGCAGACAGGATTTCTGCAGACACAAGAAGTGGGAGAAACATCAGCTTTTGCTTCTTTGGAAACTGATCCTTTGTAATTCCTCTAATGTCAATAATTCTTATTTTTAAGAAGCCAATGAGCAATCATTTCTTGTTCATTGCTTTCTCCCTAACAGTTATCTGGGAAATGGAAGTGCCTGTCTTACACCAAGACAGCTTGGCTTTTTAATTTTAACACAATTAAGGATGAGGGAACATGACTGCAATCTATAAATGGGCATTAGGCTACACACCAATGAAGAGCAAGGGCAATTTCAGCTGAAGAAAAATTTTGTCCAAAGAACAAAAGAATATTGAGAATGAATAAATTTAAGTTAAAAAGTAGAAGAAAGGCTTTAGCCATGAAGAAAGTGAGACCCTGGGATAATCTACCAGCGATGGATTGGCTTTGACTGAGCTACATTTGTACAAATAGATCTATTAATTTTGAAGGAAACATCCTCACTTTTCCCTAGGAGCCCAGGAGATCAGTTGCACCAGGTATGCTAAATTTTCACATGGTTTGGTTAGCATTTCTTCAGGTTGCCTTTGAGACTCTTGTCTGAATAGTCATGACCCATTTATAGGAGGATGAAGCATGTCCTACTCGTGTCTGCAGAGGTACTTGAATAAATGACCTAGATGCTTTAATCACTCAGATATCCCCCTTCTTGGAGAGGGTGGAGAGAATCCTGAGTGATTTAAGATAGAGCATACACTTAATTAATGAAAAATGCCATATCACACAATGGCAGAGGAGCCCACCTGATGAGTTGGGAAGGCTTTCCCCATTTTATGCCCTATTTTTGGTAATGAAAAGTAGTTTCAAGAACCTGCTCAACTCTTTTCACTGCAGGATCATAACACCACACCTCCCTCCATAACATTTTATCCCCTCCAAAACCTCCTCTGATGGAGTTTTGTTCCAACACTTCTCTCAGAGGACTTTGCTCCCCTGTCTAATAAATTTCAGTTAGGAAGCTTTCTCTGATGCTTTGTCACTCAGAGCCACATAAGAATGGATAAAGAGCTGCCTTCAGACGTCAGAGATGAAGAGTACTTATGTGCATGGGAACAATCCCAAAAGGAGTGAGATGAAGGACTACTGCAAATATCAGCAGTGTGGTTACCTTTGCTCACCTTATATAGCAGGGATATAGCAGGAAATGCAAAGGTGTGAATTTCAGCACTTGTGAAAATGCCAGATTTACAGCCTTAAATAGCAAATTCTTCTGCCTCTCCACAAAACAAATATAGCAGGATGTCCATTGTGAGAGTTTTCTCACAAGTAGACGTCAGCCCAAGGGTGAGAAATGGTAAACAGGCACCCAAGGTGGGGAAGAAGTGGTCTGTCATCCTCTGAGTGACAGAAATTGAAGCAGGGCCACCAGTTTATTGGACTGTTGACTTTTGACATGGATCAAATGAAAACACTTGGTTTTTATGAATATGGGCTCATTTTAACATGGCAATGGAAAATTTCTTTTCCAATGATCAGCCACTGAAATCACCCTATCACCTGCCAGTGGATTTAAAAACAATGTCATGGAAGGTGATTTGGGCTGAGATGTCATCTATAAAATATTTATTATCATGAGATATATGGCTTTCAGTCACTTAGTGTATCCTGTAGTAGCTGCTAGATGGCTTAAAGACCAAATTAGTCAATCCTAATGTCACACACGGCTCTTGCACAGTATTTTTATTGCTAATTACTTGGTGGCATTATATTCACATAAAATGAGACCAATATGGACATGGCTGTTTGGGCAGCCAGGTTGGACCTTTCTTGTGTAGCTCTTTACCTTGTCAGTGGAGGTGAATCACTAGTTGAAGCAAGATCCAATCTGAAGCTGGAGTGTTTAATTACCCTTGAAAAATGGAAAGGTCAAAATAGGACAGGAAGGACAAAGTCAATTGAGCATCTGGATAGAGTCCAAGCTTCAGTCCTCACTGTCATCTCCTTGTTTCTTCTTTTGAAGGAGTTTACATTTAAGTGTAGTTCTAAGAAGATGTTTGCACTGAATTCTGTAGTTCTTTCTCTCTTTTTCTCCCTTTCCCCCTCTCTTTTCCTTCTCCTTCTCTTCCTGCTTTCGCCTTCTCCTCCTTCTCCTTCCTCCCCTCTCTTGCTGTCTTATTTCTTACATGTGAAAACTCAGAATCCCCTCCCCTCTCCTCCCCTCCCCCACATCCAGGCTGGGATGCAGCCTGTGGGTGGGGATAAGGATCGGGCCCAGAGAGGGGATCCAGGATGACACAGCCTGAGATATCCATGGGCTGGCACTGAGATGATCTCTTGACCCAGCAGCCAAACCCCCACAGTGTGTGGGGACTCTTGTAGCTCTGCCACATATTCCTGTCACAGATTTTATCTATGGACACACGCACACACGTAGGATCTGTACATCAAAACACTTTGCACACGCGCATCTGGTGTATAAATATGCAGACAGAGAGGCACATTGATAGAATCAACTAACAGCTCTCTCTGCAACACTCAGGTTTTGCTGATCGTTAATCACAGATGTCTGATATCTTTTTATCTCAAGTCAAAGATTCTCTGTCTCCTTTATAGCAATCAATACACCGGGGCCATCTCACAAAGTCCACGGGTTTTTATTTCAGTGATTTGACAGGACAATAACCGTATGATTCTGACCCACGTAAGAGGCTTTGGGTGACGCATGTGAAAGGCTGCTTGTATTATATCTATAATTCATTTGCAGCTTGGTCTCCTGGGGGAGCAGGGGGAATCATGGCAGCTGTTTAACAACCCTCAGTTACAACTGAAAGTAAAGGGAGCCACAATTCAGCCAAAACATTATGTAAAGATTGTGCTCAATGGGCCAGGGAACCTGAACTAACATGTCTATTTTTGTGAGGAGTGTTGGGGGTTTTTTAATGACTATAAGATCCTTGATTTTACGGCTCAGTCAGAAATACAATAGCCATAATAACATATTGTAGTGATAGTATTCTTGCAACTACCAAGTTTTAAGGATGTGTGAAAGGAAAAGTTACTGTAGAGAAGTAATACCATTTATGAGACCAACAGAGACACCTGGAGAAAAAGGAGTAGAGTTTCCACGCACATAGTCCTTTCTGCGGACTTTTTCTGAAGCAGAGAAAATAGATGAGAAACTAGGTAGGGCAAGGTGTAACTGCTCTCAGTTTAATAGTATCACATTAATTGTTTCAGCCAAAGTGGCTGATGAAAATGAGGCCCCATGGGACAGAGAGGGATGCCCCAATAACCCTGTGAGCGGCAGGATGTGGCACATGTGGAAAATGGCAGTGCTGGACCAAATTTAGCATGTGACAGCATCATGGAATTGTTTGGATTGGAAAGGACCTTAAAGATTGTTCCAACCCCTCTGACGCCAGCAGGGAAACCTTCCACTAGACCAGGTTATTTCGACCCTGTCCAAACTGGCCTTGAACACTTCGAGGGATGCAGCAGCCACATCTTCTCTGGGCAGAGTCAATGGGCATAGCTGCCCCTGCTCTGACTGCAAGGTAAATTGCTTTGGCACTTAGAGTGATTTAAATTTCTGTATTTCACCTTTCTGTTAGTCTGGTTCTGCACACAGCTTGGAGAGTTTAGCTGATGCACCAAAATTCATTGAAAACCTGAAAAGCAGATTAAATGCTTCTATTCAAAGAGTGAGAAAAAGAAACACTTCAGCTCAGCCCTCTGTAACAGTCAAGAAGATGCAGGAAAGAACAGGGAGCAACATAGAGCATGTTTCTAAACAGCTGCAGAAGTACCACAATCTTGCAGATCTCAGATGCTGTATTTGTTTTATTTTGGTTTGGTTTGTTTTTTTTTGTCCTCATAGAGAAAGTAGTAAACCTAAAAAATATAACACATGCGGAGGAAATAATGAAATAGCTTTCACAGGGGAAGAAATGACCCAGGCTATCAATCAACATGTTGGGAAAGGTGTTTGCAGGGTTGGTGAGAGAGAAGATGAATGGGGTTGGGTGGGCTGGATGGACCTCTGACCCTGGGCACCAGGGCTGTTTGGATGGCCTTACTTGCCACGCTGAGCACTGCTCTGGCTCTTTCTGGTTCACAGCCATGAACCCAGAGCAGAGTCAAGGCACCTCTGCTTCTTGGTACTTGTTTGAGCTCTGCCTGAGTCCTTTATGAGTTTTCCACCTGCCTTTGCGCGACTCCAGGGAAACCAATGGCTCTCTGCCAGCTTTTGTCAACAGCATGCGCAAGGACAATGTTTGCAACACAAAATAACTGGTGTTAAGATTTCTCTGTAAATAAGAAGAGGTTGCTTTATTAAAAGGTCGGTTCTGCATCTAAGAGGTTAATAAGTATTCGCTGCAACTCATCAATGTCAAGACTAAAACCAAACAGGAAAATGGCAATCTCTTTCTCTTTTGTAAAGGAACTTGTTGAAATAACTGCCTAAGTCTGCCCTCTGTTTACTAAAACGGCTTTGGAAATCTCTAAATCCATTTATTCTGGGGATTATCATCATCTGGTTTCCAGACAACATTCTCATTTCCTCCAGTGAGGTTTTCTGATACCTTAGGCCATTAGCTGTGGTATTGATCTCTCCTTAAAACGTGAGAATTCCTACAGCAAAGGCAACTCTGCATCTAAAAAAGCCCCAAGCCAAACCTGTTTTTATCTGAATAGCCAGAACAGCATTATGTTAGGGACAAAATTTAACATTCTGTAGCTTTTGTTTATATAAATGTATCAAGGCAGGCTCTAAAGACATCCTTCACAGAATAGACAAAGCCTGTTATCAGCCACTTGGGGAAATTCTGTTCCAGAAACAAAAACCTGTGACATGCCAGTCCTTCAGCTCCTACTCCTATGGCTCAGCCCTGGGGAAAGCGATAATGGGCAGTGCTTGGAGTGCAGCCTCTGAGATTTCACCTGGTTCTTCCTACCCCAAAATCCACCCCGCTGACAAATCCTGTGCATCAGTCCATAGAAAAGTAGTAACCAAGACCCTTATTACTAATCCTAAATCGTCTGTCAGGATGGTGCCTCTGTAATAAAAATGGAGGGAAGAAACATTAAGCAAGATAAAAGAAAATCACCACATCTTTACTTATTTTTTTCTGCTTTACAGGCCTGTTTCCCTCTGTCTCCCACTTACTAGGCAGTGTTGGAATCCCACAGTTACTGCTCTATTAAAGGAAAACAATCCAATAACCTTAGGAAGAGGGAGATGGAGGCAGATGGGAAAGAAGGTGAATGCTTGGACCATTTGGGCAGGTGGGAATCTATTGCTACTTCTCAACTAATGGGAGCTGGTTGAAAAGCTTATGTTTCTCAGAAAAACATTTTTCTCTGCAGCTGTAATCCATGTAGCAGAGAACAAAGAGTTAAATTCATTCACTTTAGCTATTAGGACAAACTTTCCCAATGGTTCAGCCAGAATCTGTGTAGACAACTCTTGTTCCTCTCACCTCCATCACCATGACCTTCAGCAAGTCTCTCTCTTTCTCTCTCTGTTAAACATATGAGTCATTCAGCCCTATACAGAGTTTATGGGAGGAGAGAGGTTCCCCCAAACACTGCAAAAAGAAGATTGTCTAAAAATGCCTGTCATGGAATAGGAAAAAGATTGCTAGAATTTGCTTCTTGCTGCTTTGGACTTGTTTTGGTGCTTGAAGCATAATTTTCAGCAGTTACAGAGAAGTGTGATTTAAAATTTCTTAATCAGAAGAACTCTTCAATGTATGAAAGTCTTCATTAACACCTAGGAGCAGTCATTATGGTCAAAAAATTCAAATTTGGGTGCCTTAAGTAAGAATAAGTATACACTTTATCAATTTTTCAGTATGTCTGAGCACCTGCAGATAACATTTAAGACGAGTTAATTACAGGATCTTAAATATGGATTAAAGGATTAGTTTTAGACATCAAATTGTGAAAAGTTTAGCTTATGTAACTTACCAGGGCCACATGGAAAGTTGTTGGATTTAGATGCAGGATCACAAATCTTCTTAAACAGGAGGAAGGATGCAGCAAAGGATCCAGGTTTGTCTTCCTTGTTTGCCACAAACTAATTCTTCCCAAAACCCAGTAGGGGATTAAAAAACATAGGACTTAATGTTCTTTTTCTGAAGTTTCTTTCTTAATTGTATTAGCAGTTAGGAGTGATCCTGCAGAATAACAAACCAAAACTCCAACCAACAAACAAACAAATAAATCCCCAAACAAAACAGTCTCTTTAGGCTATAGACAGATGCTCAGTGTGCAGCCACCTCTGCCAGCTGATGATATTATCACGTTCAGCTGTTATTTTGCAGCTCTGAATTTGTATTCCTTTCCCTTTTCCCTCTCTGCAAGCATTTCAGTTCTTCCAGCAAGATGAGTCCTGTGAACACTCCCTAACTCAAACAGTAAAAATAGGTGATTAGAGTTATTTCTGCTAGTTGTGGTTGAAGAGGATAGCTATAACAGGGCTGAAATGGGGGTGGAGAACAAGTAATTTTTGGCTACAAACAGTAACAGCTTCAACCTAAAGAAGAGAAAATTTGGAAAAGGACACTAGTTTTACAAGCTGAACATACTGAGTTCAACCTCACAGCCCTCAAACTAATTACCCTGAGATAAAACAAGTGGATTTTAGTTTTTCCTTAAATAGTGAAGATAATCTGGTAGTGATTTGACAGTAAATGTCACAGCAAGCAGATTCAGGACTAGAACTCAGCCAAACAAGCAATGCTCTTTCTCATGCAGTGTTTTTAAACAAATACCTTTTCTTTTCTTTATTAAAAGTTTCTTCCTGTCTTGCCTCTTCTTCTTGCAACTCGTGCCAGTGAAAACCCTGCATTTTCAGAAGTGCATCTAGTTATATGCAATATCAGCCAGGGTCAAAGATCTTGCTTTGCTGTTATTTTGAGCCCTGTTGCCAAAGAGGAGCTGCACAGAATGTCAGCCCGCTCGTGGCCTGTGAGGGCTGTTCTGGAGCAGCACTTCAAAGAGGAAGCTCAGGGGGAAATTCGTTCTCAGCTCACGGTGGGGGCCCGTGTGATTCACTGAGCCCCCGCTGGTGCTGGCGACAGTGGCGTGGCCAGAGCTGTGCGTGGCTCCGTGTGGGGAAAAAAGCTCTGAGAATTCACACAAATTAAACCTTCCTACTTCAAGCAAAGTTTGGATACCTGTTGGAAATCAAAGCAGCTCCTATCACCCCTATTATGCAAATAATACAATGAGGAGGCTGGAGTGGCAAATGTGGTCAGTGAGGCATTCCCTATCGTACTTACCTGCAGCTGGCATTATGTGATCCATGAAAATGTTACTGCAAAACCCCACAAAGATCTTATAGCAGCTTGGAACAAACAGCTTTAAACTAGTACAGTGAAAATCAGAAGACATGGGATAGAGCCATGTTCTTTTTGAAATATATGATTCCATTAAGATAAAATATTTATAGTAATTAGATCAGCTAATGAGGATTTAATTTTGGAGAAAACTCATAAAATACTGGTCATATCAGGGCACATTTTTCTCTCTTTTTGGAACAAAATTTTCTAAAGGGAAAGTTTATGAAACAAAGAAAAGTGAATTAAAATCATTCATGGCACATAATAAAGATGTTGAAAACAAAATGTTGATTTTCTGTATCAAATGGAGTTTGTAGATCACCCCAAATAAAGGTATTTTGGGGGAAAAGGAGAATTTACTTTCAGTGAGAATATCTACCTTATATTGTATCAATCTGAAATAAATTTTATTACTGAATTTCCTCACAGAGGAGAAATATTCTCATAACACACACTTCTGTTAAATGGACATGGGCAGCAGTGCTGTGCCAGCTACAAAGGAAGGGTTATTTCTGGTGAAGAAGTTTTGCATTTCCTTTGGTTCCTCTGTGATTAGGGACCCTGAGCGATGAGAGAGGCGACTTATCTTGAGAAGCTGATGAGGTTATCACTGCCAGTTCACTTCCCCCTTCCTCCCTCCCCAGTCTGCCCTACTTTACCCTCATCCCACTCACCAATAACTAAACTACTTTTCAAACAGCACCAGGACCACAGGGCAGAATTTTAAGGAAAGCAGAGTTGGCGGTGAGTTTCCATAAAATGTGATGCTGATGGCTGCAGTGATGAGGAGCCTAATGGATGAGCAGCTCAGATGTCATGCTGTGAAGGGCAAAGGGGCTGCCAGAGGCAGGACTTTGTCTGTTGGCATCTTAATTGCCAGATTTCAGAACTGCACATAAAAATGCAAACCGTGATGCTGCCCCTGGCAGCATCTTGGAGTTAGTCTGATTCACACCAGCCCAGAACAGAGTGAAGAAAAGCTTTGAAAAGCAGGGAATGATGGTTTTGTGGAGAACAGAATCAAAATTAGGAGCGAGATCTATGAATTAACTGTAAATTTCAATAGCTACATTAAAAAAGATAAGGCAATTAAAAGCAAGTGGCAGCTAAGGAGTTGACTGTGGATCCCATATGGCCTAAGTCCACTCCATTAAGAGCAAACTGGGGCTGAAGTTTGCATGGACAGCAAGAGAGGTAATGTAGAGAATGGCACCAAGGGCACTGAATGGAAATGCCCATCATTTTAGTGACTTTGCACTGCCAACATGTACATCACAAACTTCTCTACACATGGGTTTTCCTGACTATGAAATAGGCAGCAAATCTGAGCTAAATGTGGCTGCAGACTTACAGCAGGACCCGAGGCAGGACCTTGCACACATCAGGGAGTGGGGGCTGCCCAGGGCTTGGAGTAGCACAGCTTTTGGAAACCCAGCGTTGGAAGTCAATGCCAGCTTGTAGACTGCAACTAGCTTAATATCCTCAACTAGAAACCATTATTTGACTATAGCTTTCAGGAGCTAAAAAAAAAAAAAAAAAAAAAAAAAAAAAAAAAAAAAAAAAAAAAAAAATTTGCAGCTATACCAGATGTAAGACTAGGTGACCTTTTGGAAGCAGAAGTTGTCCGGAAAGGTTGTGCATTTTCCATCCCTGGAAGTTTTTAAGACTTGACTCAATAAAGCCCCCAACAACCTCCCCTGATTCCAGAGCTGACCCTGCTTTGAGTAGGAGGCCAGGTTACACAACTCCTGAGGTCTTTTCTAGGCTGAATTCTCTTATGTTTCCCCTTTTATTTTCTAGTACCAATTAAAGTGAAACAGTACCAAAATATGAGCAAGAGAATTTATGCAATTACTTCCTGGTCCCTTGGTATTGCTAATGAGTGCAGAAACATAAAAGATCCCACACCCCCCAGAGGATCTTGGAGATAGCTCTAAGGAGAGGACGGCTCATATCCAGGGCTTGATTCTTCAGGGGTTTAGCAGCATCAGTCCCCACTCAGTGCACCAGTCAAAGACTCAAGGATTTCTACTGTGCTTTTCACACCCACCCTACACACTCTTTTCTGCCATTGTAACTTTTGCTGTTAGATGCTGTGAAATCTTCCTTTCAGCTCCCTGTCAATATGTATTGTGCATGTGTAATTTGAATATTTTAAGATAACAAAATAAAATTCCTGTCTACATTCATCAAGCCCAGTATATCTCCAGCAAAAAAATCTGAACACAGAACAACTTAAAACTACCAGAGGAGATAGTGAAATAGATTAACTTCTGTGTAGCAAATTAACAACTTCTAAGTCATAGCAGTGATGCCAGTGGGGAAAAGGGATTTTGGCATCCCAGGTGCCTCAGAGAAACCCATTTCTGGCAATTACACAGCTTCAGGGTTGGCAAATGCCAAAGATTCATCAACAAACGATCTTTGTTTTCATACTACTACATCGAAGATGTGGAAACACACTTGTGGAAAGTGTCATTTTAAGGGATTGTATCCTTTTAAAGGAGCAGCTTTAAAAGTGAATATCATTTTAGGTTTAAGGATTAGAAATGGTCTGCTAGGCTTGAGCTGCAGGAAGTGACTTATGGTTACTGCCTGGAAAATGCAGTTCACCTGAAAATGATTATCTTAGGATTGTTTAAGTGTCCCTGGCTAAAGTGAACAGTCTTGATTAAGGCAGTTTTTAGGAGGTGCATTGCAGGATATAGAGATTTAAAGAAAACTATTTTTCCAGAGCTGTCCACATATTTTGTACAATCAGTCCTACCCTCCTTCTCCCTTCAATATTATTTTGATACTGATGAATTCATTTATATAAATTATTAGATATTGAGTGGGGAGACAGAGTCTGAGAAAAAAAGGAGAGGATGTGTCTCAGGAAATTCCTCTGGGATCACTGGGGGAAGCTACCAGGAGGGAGTTGAAAACTGGGACGATTTAAATTAGTCATTGGCAACTGAAAAGTAGAACAATACCCGAGACACAGAGTAAAATGTGGAGGGAAAGGAAAAAAATATCTGGTTACAGATACAAAGATGTTCCTGGGCCTGTGGTAGCAGAAAATTCTCAAGTCCATAAAAGCGCAAAGCATGTAAAAAATTTAAGGAGAAAGAGAAACAAAAGTGAAAGTTTTATTATTGTTTTCTTGTAATAGCCAAAACAGGGAAAGGTATCTCACGTACCACAAATTAGAATAAATGAACTCCTGTGGGGTGAAGGGAACCATTTTAAACCATTCAGTTTGATTGCAGGTGTCAACATCCCAAGTGAATTTGTAGTCTTGAGGCTGGAATCTTATTCATGCTCTACAGAATTGGGAGAGAAGCCAAACACATCAGTGTCACATTGAAACCAGGGCCCTGGGAAAGCAATCCCTCCCAAGAAACTCCCACCGGATACTGAACTGTGAATCATGTGTGATTTATACTTGTGCTTTGATTACAGCTACTTGGGAATTATTTTTAGCTTTCCATTCAGAAATTAAAATTCATCAGAAATGCTTTTTTTTTCCCTAGGATTTAGATGCTTGAGTGGAACAGATTCTTAGGTAATATTTCTGAGCAAAACCAGAGAAACATAGAAAGGTGCAGAAAAGCCAAGACAGTAATGACACCAGCTGAAAACTAAGTTTAGAAGTAGATCTTAGTCCAATGCTGTAAGCAAGCAAGAGAAAATCTGAACCAAGCTCCCTCCTGTGTTCAGTTTGGCCTATTGGTTATTCTGGTTAATGCAATATTGTGTGGTGAGTGCCTCTATGGGCTGCTGACTGATCTCATCAGGTCATGAAGGGCTCTGAAAGACTTGCAGTATTATATATTATCACTTATCTGGAGAGTCTCTCCTAGCCATTTCTCAGCTGGAATATCTTGATTTGCTTATATCTATTTTTGTTCAGTGTTTGACTTCAAACAATGACACACATCCTTCCAAAAAATTTTTAAAAAAAGAAGAAAAAAGGAAGGAGGTACTTCTATATTTTAAGTCAACATGGACTCAGTAATTCATGGATTTATAATTTCTCCCTCCAGCAATTCCTTTCCAAACACCCAAGAGGACATGAAAATGACAAAGTGCCTACAGTCCCTTTCTTGTATTTAGGATCCCTCTAGCAAGGCACTACATTTGCATTTTTTTATCCTCTTCTGTCTGTTGTCTGATTGTGGTTGTACAAGAGAAGACTGAGGGCCTGTGTTTGACTCCTAACTTCACCTCTGCAATGTGCAATCACAAGTGTTTTTCAGGCAGAAAGAACACAGGTGAAGTCTCGTGTTTGCCTTTTGTTCCACATGAAAGAACAGCACACATCCTGTTGTTCATCAGTCAAGGTCATTCCTCTTGGCTGTCTGCTTGCTTCTCCCCATACTTGTGCCCTAAACTCTACTTTATTCACTTTTCTGGAGTTTAACATGTCCCTGGTTTCTTTCCCTGCTTAACCCAGGATTACCAAGGTGATGATGAGGAGAGTTAGTGGTGGGCATGGTGCTTTCCAGCTACCCTGACTTCTGACACCCTATGTCTTACCTGATTTTGGCATAACAGAAATCTCACATCTGCACACGCACCCCTTTAGTTTAGCCCATGAAATATTCAGGGGTTATACAAGTATTAAAATTAACATTCTGACACAGAAGGTGAGACCAAGACATAAAAGTGGATTCAGCAACTGTGCTCTTGGCAGTGCCATCCTCCTGAGCCCACGCTGCTTTGGCACTGCAGGAGGAAACCATGAGAACTTTGTTTCAGGGAGAAATAGGGTTTTGAAGTCCAGGTTTGTTCCAAGTCGGAATGAAATGCAACAAAAATATTGATAAGTCCCAGGAATGGAAAAGTTCAGGGAGAAATCAAATACTTTTTTCAGAACATAACATCTTAGTTCAGACTTTCCATTTTTAATACACTGCAATTTTTTTTTTTTGGCCAAGACTAAGCACAGAATAGGAAATGAAAATTCCTTGTTTTCAAATGTCAGAAATGGGACAGACTGACACTGCTATCACACCTCTCCCCTTCTACACCTCCTCATCCCTTCTCAGATAATCCACATTAAATTTTGGCAAAAATAGATGAGATTTTCCATATGTGAAGTAAGTGACAAAAGCACCCACGCCAGGTTCTGATGAAATCCACTGTCATCCCAATCTGACATGACATTGCCAAGCAAGGTGATTGATCTGTAGGGTCTATCTTACAGTGACAACTACAAACTTGTGAGATCTGGTTACCAACCAGAAAATGTACTGGTAGACTTAAAGCAGCATGTCAGCAAGTCCTAAAGTTCTGCTTAGACCTGACAGCCTGTTATCAACTAAATCTTTGAATCATTGCTGCTTTGCTTCACAGGGATAGTGTCAGGGTGTGTCTGTGCTGGAGTTTGATGCTTGAGAAAGTGCATGGGCAGAACCACCAGAGTAGCAATTGTGCTGATGGAATGAATTGCTGTTCCAGAGCCAAGGGTCAATGGGGAAAACTGTAACAGTTCTGCACTGCAGATGTCCAAGTTTCAATATCTGAAGACTCAAAGCCTTCATTTTGTATTACTTTATGTGTCCACAAGCACTTTTTAATGCAAAGCATTATCAAATACTGCAACAGCTCTCTGTGTGCTTGGTCTTGACACAGGACTGCCATTTTTCCATCAGGGCTTGTCAGAAGTGAGTGCACACAGGCTGTGCAGTGTATGGGCAGCCAGCCCATCTGTTGTATCCTGAAAGTGTCAGCCTGTAGTGCAAATGCCCAAGACTGCCATACTTATTCTTGAGTTTTCCTGGATATATAAATCTGTGCAAATGCAGTTTGGGTGCCCTGCAAACACATATGGAGCAAAAGCTGGCCCCTTTAGGAAGCATTTGTCATGCCAGCACATGCTGTAGGGGTGTTCAGCACACACCCTGAGTTTATACCCACTCTGCTCTGGGTCTACCCAGATAGCAGAACCTTTTCTGATACAGTGACCAGACACAGAGCCTTGCAGATGTCCTTCAGTTAGCTCATGGCCAGCTGGGCTGCTGGGGTGACTTCCATCAGCCAAGGTGAAGGAAACACAAACAGGGATGGAACATGAGGAGCAGTAGAGACACACAAGAGTGCACGCAAAGGGCTGAAGTTCATGAGCTATGGTACAACAAACCAATGGATTCTCTTTTGTTAAATTCTCCTCTGAGACCTCCAGTATTGCATCTTTGCCATTATTTCCTATTCCTGTGATTGCTTGCCTATCCCATTCTCTTCTCCCAGATTTATTCTCCCTCCCATCTTACTGTCCCTTCATGCATGCCTTTGCTTGTCCCTTCTTAATATCACTTGTGCCTACTGTCTTTTTCTCTCCTGGGTTGGAAACCAGGAAGTGCATCTGATTTCTGCCAGATGACTCCACCCAGAACAGTTTTGGGCACTTGACATCCAGGGATGTGTTGCAAGGCCACCTTGAGGACAGCATCTCATTGAGCTTTCTCTCAGTAAGAAGTATCTTTCTGGTTAGAAAACACTGTTCTGCAGCATTATATTTGAGTTAGATTGTCTATGACGGTCAATCTGTGTTCCTCTCTGTTGGGGGAATCATTGTGGGAATGGACTGTCTCCCTGTCTAATGCAGGCTCACGTTGCTGTCCCAGACTCTTTGCTATGGTCGGCAGCTGTCTGCCAGTGGGAAAAGTTTCTTCATGGACGTTTGGAAACAGTAGTTGAGAAAAAAGTCTGCTGGTCTGTCCCACTGGACACTTGTGAAGATCCTGGGAGATGGACTTGTCTTCCAAAGGAGAAAGTCTCATCTTACACAAAGCTGTTCTCGAAGCCTTTCAGAGCAGGTTTTTCCCACTGAATCATAACAGGATCCAGGGACAGATCAGCAGTGACCTGTCATTGCCACCTGCTCAGCACTGTACTACCAATCCATGGAGCTTCTCCACACTCGTGTCCATGTGACACTTGCTTTTCTCCCTTGCTTTCATGGCTGTTTGTGTTAATGTATACACACTTTTTTGAATTATGTGTTTCATAGAGGCATCACTTAACAATTGCAAGGACATCTATTTTCTGGGGGAAACAGTAGGACTCCCCCAAGTTTTTGCTATGACATTTTGGTTTTTGACAAATCTGACGGTCATCTGTCTAGAGGCTAAATTGCTGCAGCATCCTTTTAATCTTCTGTTCAAAAGTAAATTTTTGAAAGCATTGCTTCATTATCTGTGGACATTTACATCCTCAGTGCCAGATGACGGAATATCTAGAACTTCCTCTATTACTTTCTTAATAAGAAAAAAAAAATTAAAATGGAAAATGTGACTTTTTAAAATTTTTGAAGGATAATGGTCTCTCCAAAAGAGTTTGGTTTGGGTTCTCCAATGCCAGAGGGCCAAGTTTCTACATCTACAGTCAAAAAAAATACGGGCAAAACTGCTTATCAAAGAGTGGTTAGTGTGAGCTTGAGGAAAGAAAAAAAACACACATGAAGGCCAGGGAGCCAAACCCCAATAGCTAATGGGACAACTTCACTAGAGTTTTTTCATGTGTTGAAGCACAGGGGAAAAAAAAGGATATTCTGGAATTCTGCTGACTTCCAGAAAATCACAGTGAGATTCCAGGAGAAAAAAACTTCAACCCAATTGCAAAAGAGCCCTGCATTGTTTTTTTTTTTTTTTTTTGTTGGTTGGTTTTTTTGTTGTTGCTGTTGTTTTGTTTTGTTTTGTTTTGTTTTTTGTTTTTTTTGGTTTTTTTTCTGTGTTTTTTTTCCAAGCAACTCTTACTGTGATGTACTAACATGATTGCTGCATGCAGTGTGACTCCAGCTCCAACAGCTTCTCTTGTGAGTAAGCATGAGTAGGAGCAATGTTTAGTTTCTCTGTGACCATACAACATTTAACAACCTTTAACAGTGAGCAGGAAGAGTGAGCTGTACTTGGTGTTCTGAAGTATTTTGGTGCAGGCTGCTGTGCTATGCAGGTAGGTTGATAGTGTGCAACCTTTCCAAGAATTTAGCTGTTGAATTAAAAAAAACACCCATTACAAATAGCAGGCAGGAACTCTAATGTCAGACTCTTATCATTTCTAGTGCCTGTTGTTAATTGAATGGTAAAAGTTACTTTAAGAGTCTTAGCAGCCACTGGAGCTTATCTCTCCCTCTCCATCCATCCATTCCTCTCACTCCCTGCTCCTTCCTTTGCAATGCAAAGAAGAAAGAGTTTGGTGACATGAGAGCAGGTATGAAGGTAGCATGGGACTGGCAGCTCTCAGCAGTGAAGTACCTCCATCAGTAGGGACTACAGGAGAGTGGGGACAGCAGGAAAGGGAAAGATGAAGTGATCCTATTTATAAACGTATTCCCCCACTCCCTGTCTGTACTATGCAGATATCTCAGCAGCGCAGATGGATCTGCATACTGATGAAGGCATGGGGCATCAATGAAAAATGCTGGATCTGGCTGAGCTCCCTGCAGACACAGGGTCTGCCTTCTCCTCTAGAGCCCAACACACTTGCATTTGTCAAAGCTTGGACATGCATGCCAGGATTTGGTGCTGGTTTGTGACTTTGCTTCTGCCTAAGAGCAAGGCCCAGTTTCCACTTCAGCAATCAGATAAAAGAGAGCAAAGTGACTGAACTGAGCAAGAGGTAACTTCAAATCAGCTCATCAGTAGGCAATGTGAATAGGGGAAAATGAGTATCACTACAAAAAAGGCCATGTAAATCACCAGCCAGGAGGCCTGGAGAAAGCCAGCTCTGTCAAATATGAGAGATCAGCTTGCTGAGGTGCCTGGAGGGTTGTAGAGAAAAATCTGGGCAATTCCTCAAAGCCAAGGCTTTGTGCTACACCAGCACTGAGAGAAACATAACGGGGTTACTGTAGTTTCTTTCACAGTGTCACATCTGACAGTGCCATATGAGTATCAGTGAAGTGGCACAATACTCCATGGAGGTAGGTATGAGAAATCACATCTTTTCATCACAGACATCAAAGAATGCAGACAGTCGAGGATTTTTGGTTCCAAAGTACCAAACAATGCTTTCTCTGGAACCAGTGGGAGATGTGGGTGTCCAGCTTCCCCCAATAACAAGCACTCAGTAACTGGCCTGAGAAGATACCACAAACCAGAGACAGATCTGCTCAGAGCTTGTCTTGTGACTCTCAGACCACCTGCTCTTCCTGTAAGATAATCCTACCCTGTAGTCTCGTGCCAAAGTATTTGGAGAAGGAAAATGACCAGGAAGGGCAAGGTCTGTTCCACTTGAAGTTTTGAGAGACTGGGATGATAATTATCAGCATCTGAAAACCTCTCAAAGGTTCCTTTTTAATATGCTGGCACAGATGGAGTGATCTCCTAGAGGCCAGAGCAACTGTGATCCTTGATGTGCTCCTTGGACATTTAAGCTTCCTTTAATTCTTTCTTATCCATGACAGACTTAGCACCCTTTCCAAAATGGGTCTTATGCCAGCTCCTGGTAAACCAATTGCTGTGCTGAAAGAAACATTGTCACAGCTGACTGCAGTAAACCAGACAGAAGCCAAAGACCCGAAGACTCAGAAACCTCTTAAAAGATCTTTCTGGAAAAGAGGAATTGTTGCACCACAGTAAGCCCAAGCAGAAGTACTGGATCAGCCAGGCACTGCAGCTGTCAGGGCAGCAAAGCTGCTTTCAACTCCTCATGAGAGGGAGAACCCCTGCCAGAGCAGGGGGGCACCAGGAACCCAGGGTCCCTCCTTTCTATCCCTGATGCTGGCTTGTTCCAAGGCACCCTTTCAGAGCAGACACATGGCTAACACCACAGCATTCCTGCCTTGAGCAGCGCCCAGACACCACAGGAGCAAATCTACCTTTGTTTGTAGAGCCACTTGAAATAACATCCAGGGAAATCTTGAGAGAGGTTTTGATCTTTCCTTCCTGGCATGGACCAGACATTGCTGCCAGTACAGACTGTTCAGCCCTATCAGCATGATAGATGCTCCTGCAAAGAACACAGTTTTAGCTGCTTTAGTACATATCTGCCATCACCATCTGCTATTTGTTGGCATGAATATGTACTATAAGGAAACTATGTTCAAGGGTAAAAAAAATACCTCACCAACCTTTTAGAGTTTTAAGTTCATTCAACAGTTTTGATTTTGTTTTGTTTCAAATATTGGATAGGCTCACAAAAAGCACAGTATGTCTTCTGTTCTTGAGTTCTAATTTTTTTTTTTTTTTTTTTTTTTTTTTTTTTTTTTTTTTTTTTTTTTTTTTTTTTTTTTTTTTTTTTTTTTTTT
>JBBMKD010000102.1:144629466-144661082 GCA_037834095.1 Argya squamiceps
TTTTTTGGGTTTTTTTTTTTTTTTTTTTTTTTTTTTTTTTTTTTTTTTTTTTTTTTTTTTTTTTTTTTTTTTTTTTTGTTGAGCATTGTTATTGATAGAGATCTTCAGAAAAAGGTTCTGTCCTTACAATAAGCACTAGGAACTCGGCTAACTTGGTAGGATAGTCCTTGCAAGGTGTAGGAGACCTTCTGAAGATGGCATGAGATTTTTCAGATGTTGTGCTTGAAAGAGTCTCACTGTATTCTTGACCAGAACCTTAGTCTTTTTTCTTCTCTCACTGGGGTTTTCTGTCCCAGTTAACCCAAGGCAGCTAAAGAGGGCCCTGAGCAGAAAACCATCCACAGGAATATGAGAGACATCAAATAGACTCATCTCTCCTTGAAAGTAGTAACACAGAAGTTTTGTGTGCAGTGTTAGAGAGCAATATTTGTAGAGTGCTTTGAAGTTAGAAAGCACTATATAAATGCTAAGTATTATTAACTACATGAATCAGTCTTCTTCAGAGAAATATAACACTGCTAAAGATGGGAGAGACGTCTCTTCCTTTCTTAATGATAACCAACCCTTAAAGTTATTCATAAAAATTACTTTTAAAAATAGATCAAATGATTTCGCCATCCCGTGATAATCCCTCTGATTGCCCCCATGTTTCTGTTCACTGTATCATCTCAGAGATCAAAGAATGTGTCTGAGGCTGGCAAACCAATCCCACAAAGAAGAAAACATTCTGCTGTAGATAAACAAAATACAATTTCCAGATAGCATCATGGTGCTGATCAAAATAGCTGCTTTTCCAATTAGATTTCAAAGAATTCTTAATTGTTATTGATTTAATCTGGAGATGTGCAGATTTTTCCACTTAGGAACCTGTTTCACAGGGAGCTTATTACCCTGGGGATTTCAGCTGCAGACAGGTTTTAGTAAGCAGCAACAGCCTGGCTGTCAGGCAGGTGACAATAAAAAGAGAATCTGTCCAGATCCAGGAGACAGTGCTATTTGTGCTTCTGTTTCCTGCAGTAATTTAGAGCACATAGCCTTATCCATTCTGAAATGGCAGCAGACCTCACATCTGCATAAAGGCACTTGCCTTTAAGCTATAATAGGCAGAGCTCTTAAATAAAAACTACCATATCTATCTACCTAGTCATCATCTCAGTGTTTCCTTCTGCTTTTATACTTATTAATTTAAACCATAGGGGTCTGTCCTGAAACTTCTTCTTTCTGTTTCCACGTCAGATGCTCATTTTCAGCCTATATGCACATATATATGTATGCATGTGTATACTTATATTTTTGTATTTTGCTGTGCAGAAAAATAAATAAATAAATAAAGGATTCTATAATGTCTGCTGGGCTGCCATTTTAAAGTCAGGCAAGACAGCAGGGTGTGGGAAGGAGGGAGGCAATTTGGGACTGCAGTTCCACAGACAGGTGACATTTTGGAGCAGAACAACAGGAGATGACTTCCTGTCAAGCAGCAATAAGAAGAGGAAGAATGAAAAATAGCCCACCAAAAAAAATTGTTCTGTCCCAGGCAAATGACGGTGGAAGGATTTGGTAAAGTGACAGTGGGGGACTTAATGCTGTCAGGTAAGTATGACAGTGTCAGGAAGAGTGACTCAGGAAAGGTGAGTCAGAGCCAGCTGCCATCAGGAAAATAAGTGCCCGGGCCATGAGTAAGATCTGTCACTTGGTGCCTTCTTGTAAGGCAGCTGTGCCACAGTTTGACCTCAAAGCCCAGCTCCCTGTGCACACCAATCCTGTGATGGGATATGCTGCCAGGTGGGGAGTCTGCTGTCAAGAGGAACAGAGGGGCTTGGGTGACAATCACCAGTAGACCAGGATAAAAAGGTTAAGACTGGTGCCATCAGGGGAAAAATGAAGAGGGACTTGCAGAAGCCTGGAAAGCAATGAACGTTGTTGAGTGATGAGAAATGCACCTTCCTGTTGTTTTAAAGCCCTGCACTGGGCTCAGCATGCCAGGGTGCTCTCTGGCACCATGAGGCCAGGGAACTGATCAGTTCATCCTAAACAAAAAGCCTAAAAGGGATAAAAACTTTGCCCCATCAGGGCAAAAGCCAACATTTAACTTAGCGCATTATTCCCTGTGATGCTGCATCTCTAGGACCTACACAGGAAAATGTGCCTGGATATCTATACATACCATCTGTAATCTAAAATAATATGAAAGGTGAATTTTATGTATGGACTGATATGAAAATCTTGGAGGAAGGGAGATTCCCATTTTTCTAAGAGGCTGAAAGCACCAGAAACCCACAGGAGGTCCTGTCCATTTTGGAATTCAATTCCCAGAGGCTCTGAGAAGCACCAGAATGTTTGGAAGGCTGTGAGCAGGATGTATCTGTTCCAGATGCTGGACATTCAGGCTGATTTTGCTCACAAAAAAGAGATGTTTATGAACTAATTCCCAGCTATGCTTTCCAAGCTACTTCATCTAACCACAGCAAGCTTTTTCTCAAAAAAAAAAAAAAAAAGAGTTTTTAAAAGTCTTGGTAAACATCAGCTCTTTGATGATGTAGAAAATAACTGGCTTTGTAGGCAGCCAAGCCAAAACCACATCTGTTAATGTCAGTTACATTTTTTGGTTAAATTTAGCCTAATCTCAAAACAGTATTTTTTTTTTCTCCACTGTCCTACATGATAATAGGGTTTTATTAATAAAAGACATTGTAAATGACATTTCCATGAAATGATAACATTAGGGGGCAGTCCTCAGCTAGAAGCCAGTCCTATGAGTTCATTGAACAGCTGTGTTTATATGAGGTTGTTTACAAAATTTATGTTTGAGTTTGTTTTAACCTTACTTTATTGCTACTGGAGAAACAATAGAACTTTTCCATTACAAGCCATCGAGTGCCACATTAAAATACAACAGGGGGGTGAAGCTTTCCATGCCCCTTCTCCCCATAAATCTCTGGTTACATATATATGTATATTTTTCATATAAACAGAAAAGCCCTGCACGGTCTGAGTCGCTGCCTTCTCAATGAGCTGCCAGAATGGTATTGCATCCATCCGGGTTCATATTTTGCTTTTCCCTGCGACTTCATGCCTGAACTTTTCACAGAAGGGGTGACGCAGTTCCCTTTGCAGTTCCCTGAGCAGGTGAGGCACATCATGATCCATTTGTAGCAGGCAACCAAAATCCATACAAGTGTCTGTAGAGTGGGACCCTTTGGCCTCCCCTGTATCCCTTCAGTGGGCAGATGGACTAAACACATTATTTCAAGCACCTTCTTCCTCATCTGGTGTTTGTCTCACACCGTTCCACTGTTTGTTTATGAATTCTTATTTCTGCCTTCCTGCAGGGGAACATCACTTCTTCCTCTACCTTTAGTTTATCTGCCCCACTTCTGAGTCCACTGCAGAAATCAGATCTGCAGTTTAGGAAAAGAGCTGTTTGTGACATTTCCCCGTCTTTTTAGGAAGCTTAACACCTTTTCCTTCTGAGACAGATCTGCACTCCAGCTCTTTCAAATTCTTGCAGGTATCCAAGCCTTTCCTCCCTCGGTTGTCTTCTTCTTGCCAGAGATTCTGTTGCAGCACCCAGGTGTGGCACTGAGGGATTGGTGCCCTGTCCTCCATGGGAACTCAGTGCTCTGACTGAGCTCCCCTGGACCCCAGGCCACCAAGAGCCATTGCAGCTGTGCCCCAGCATTACCCCTCTGGTATACCTAGACTTCCTGCAGTGATGCTTCATGTGCATCCTACCCTGAGAATCAGGAGTCCCAGCACAGTTCAGATGCCCTGGACTGCTGTCAGCAGCTTCACTGATACCACACATCATCTCCTGGATCGATGCCCTCCTAAGAAATACAGCCATTCTTGGCATCCTCTCCTACAGGCTGAATGCCAATGTATAACACTTTCAGTCCTGCCACTGTGTCATCCTTGCTTCTCCCTGGCCCTGTCCCACATCTCTGGAAAACAGTCATCTTCATGGATGCACTCAATGTGCCCTTTCTTTGGATCCTGCTGGTTTCCCTCTGTAAACTACCATCCCAAACTGAGATTCCTCAGTTCTACTTGCCTCTGTGATGTTCCTTGAGCCAGTTCACAAAATATTGCCGATGAAAAAAGGGAGAAAAAGCCCACAGAAATGGACAGTGTTCCCTTGCCTTGTGATAAGGTGACATGCTGTATCCATGATCCCATTTGTGTCTGTTTGCATTTGCTAGTCTATTTACCTACATGAGCAGGAATATTCATTTACAAGCAGAGAAACAGAGGCCAAAAATCTGGCTTGATTTAGCAAATGTCTAAAGCAGGTGTGGAAATAGGAGCAATTCTCCAAATACCCTGCCCAGTTCATCTACACTCTGTCTTGGAGCTGACTCTTTAATGAGTAGTTGTGCAGATTTGCAGCCACTGATGCCAGCTATTTCCATACACAGTGTACAATCAGCCTGCATCTGCCACGAGAGGTCAGAGAGTCATGAGCCAGAAATGGATTTTAAATACAATTCTGAATAAAGCTGCTGGGCCCAAAACAGCTGTGGTTATGCTAAAGTTGCCTTAAGCCTCTGGATGTGAATGTAGCAGCGATGGGCTGAGGAAAAGCTGTCCTGTCCCTCCTCAGCATCACTTCCTGCAGCTATTTAGTGCTGTGGGAAGGACACCAGGCATGATGGACTGAAGCTGGAAGCCTTTACAGCAAATTCTGTCTCCCAAATGCTTCCTCACTTCGTTGCATCTCTGTGACCACGGCAGGTACATTGATCTAGCTGACAGACTAAGGTCCTATAGCTCAGTTTTATATAGATGGACTGTAATTTTAGTAATAGGATGTTTAAATAATATTGTGTCACTTTTACATTTCACCTCCCTTTCCCTTGAATGAAAGTGCCTGTCTCCTCTTGACAGGTGGACATTATTTTTTTTCTCTTCCTTTTCCCCACAAAGACTTTGCCTGAAGGACATCAGGAGTCATAATAATGGTTGATGCTTTCATGAGATCCTTACAGATTATGGCTAAATGGAATCGTACTGTAATGTGATTTCCTCCCCACTCTTACTCCTGCTGTGCCATGTAATGGCATGGCAGGGCTCTCTGCTGGGATTAAAGCCAGTCAGACTGAAAATTGACTTGCCCTGGGGGCCATCAAGCAAATTTAAATGGCTACTTCAAGATTCTGCCTGCCAGTGAGCCATTTCTCCAGCAGATTAGCAAAATGAATGAAATGTGGAGACAGTAGGGCAGTAGAAACCATGCCATTAGGCCTACATGCTCTCTTTCTCCTTCTTTCTGATTTTACTCTAATTACTAATTCTAGTTCCTTGTAATTTGTCTTTGTGTTCCACCTCATCCACAAAATGGGAAGGGAGCTCAAAACAGAAAGAAAAGCTGTGACCTACCCTTGGCTGGGCTTTGGGTAAGATGAGGACAGGGAGGAGGGGAAGAGGACTTGCTCTTCTCTTTCATGCATTTTTTCTGAGGATAGAAGGCCCTTCTAGAGACAATTAAGAATATATAAACTTGTTTTCTGCTTGGAGTAACCCTCAAGGGTAATTCGTTCTGCAAGGCTAAAGCAGAGTGGTAGAAAGGAAAGTTTCCCCCATTGCTCTCATGATCAGGTTCCCCTCTTTTGTCACAGCCACAGGGAACATCTGCTCCCTCCCTCCTGTCCTTACACTGTGCTGGGATGGGGGCTGTGTCCCCTTTGCTCTGTAACCTCCTGCTTATCATGAGGAGCTCTCAACTGTGTGGTGATTGTGTGGGTAGGAACAGGTAGTCTGGCTCTACAAGAATCTATTTGAGGTGGAGGCTCGTTGTAGCAGATACTCACCAGTCCTCCTGGACTGGGAAAAATATTGGTGCCTGAGGAGGATTCACATCTACTTCCTTCATTCAGCCTACTCCTGACATCCAGTGCCCTTCAAGAGATCCAGCTCTACTTAAATTCTTTGGCTTTTCAGATTATGTGAATAGGATTTGAGCATGTTTAGCTACTCCCATGAATAGAAATGTTTTCCCACCTCAGCCCCCAAGAATGCTGAGTTTGGCATAGTGTGTTCTTAGCCTTTAGAGAAAGAGGTTCATGAAATTTGACTTTGAATACCAGAGTGACACCATCACTTTCCTTGGCAGCACAGCCACATCTTTTTTCAGCTGTTTTCTCTAATATTCTGTCTAAAATTTTCCCTGATGCAGCTGAAGTTTAATTACTTCTTTCCCTATCATTGCTGACTAATGATAATAATTGCTTCCTGTCCTCTGGTGCAACATTCTTTTCTCTATCTGCAGATAGTTATTGTGCCTCCCTTTGGTGTTATTTCCTCTACTGTGAAATTGCCCACAAGCAAGGTCCCATTTCTTGTGTAGCTGCTAAATAAAGCCCAGAAATGTAGCACTGAGAGTGGAACCTGGGTGGAGGCAGGGGACAGGCAGGCAGGATTACCCAGGAAACTGGCACTGGCAGAGTTTTGCTCTGCAGTAGGTCGCCTTGACAGCTTTTTGACAGCTTACACAAAAGGAACTGGTGGTCTCAGCTCAGGCACTAATGGTCTAAATTCTACATTACGGGCACTGGAAGTTATTACAGGTGGTTTTATAACAGAAGTTCAGGCCTGAGCGGACATGGAGATTGACACAACATTTTCCTCTGGAAAGACTCTTTTCTGAGAAGGAAGGAAGGGCTCACTGGTTCCATTTTCAGAGGTGCATAGCCAAGAGATGAAGTGAGTTGGCTGAGGTCATGGAGTCAGGAGGAAGAAATACATCTGATTCCCAAGTTGCAGGCAGCATCCATAAATCATGTTGTTTAAGTATTCTCAATTTCCTTCAGCATAATAAAACTAATTATCTTCAGAAGTGTAGGATGACGACTCCAAGGCTTAGAGGAGACTGTTCACATGATTAAAGCTCTGAATGTGGTTTTAAGTATTTTACTGGCTTCAGGTCTTTTTTTTTCAGGTAAATCTGCAGTCAAAACCAGCACCCACAGAGAAACTCAGCCAATGTGCTACACTTTTGTTACTGAAAAAACTATACAGTCTATTTTCACCATTTCATTATTAAGAACCAGCTTTTTCTCAAGTTTAAAGGGTATTTTCCTGCTTCAGGGAAAAAAAAAAAGAATTTCTCTCAGTGGGAAGAAAGAGACAAGATTTGTTATCTGGTAGTAGAGTTCATGGAACTTCTTGAAAATATTTGTAAACAGGTCTTCATTTAGCTAGCAAGGCTGACTATAAATAGAACTCCTCAAAGTTTCTTTCAAACATAGAGTCATATTTTCTCTTAGGAGAAGCACCTGACATTTAAATGCCTCTCAAGCAGAGTTCTCCATCCTGGTGATTTCTATAGAAATAGCTTCCAAACCCTATCTCCAGATAACAAAAACCTTTGGAAAAGAAGTGTGAAAACTGTCATCTTTTGGGAAAGGCACAGGTTACCTCATGGCTCAAAGCAGAGGCAGCATGGATCACTGAGTGAGGCAACAAACTGAGACTGCAGAGGTTCTGCAGGATGACTTGCTGTGTTCACCTTTCTCCTGTTGTGTACTTAGATTAAAATTGCATAGAGGCATAGACTTTTCCTTAGTAAGCATTTCTGTATCACATAATACAACATTGTTCTCCATCTTAACAGACACTTCTGCATGCACTAAAACCAATATACAATAAAACAAATAAATAAAGGAGAGTAAATAATGTCTCCCCTAACTATGCTTTTTTTATAATTTTTCTGCCACTGTCAGCTTTTTGTACTGTGTACCTC
This sequence comes from Argya squamiceps, assembly GCA_037834095.1. Taxonomy (NCBI): domain Eukaryota; kingdom Metazoa; phylum Chordata; class Aves; order Passeriformes; family Leiothrichidae; genus Argya; species Argya squamiceps. The sequence continues at coordinate 144,637,205 of JBBMKD010000102.1, forward strand.
GTCTCCAGGTAAATATCAGATAAAGAAAGACCTTGTCCAAAACAGCTTTGATATAAAATTGATATGAAATAGGTAGAAAGAAAAAAGGAAAGAAAACAGATACAAACATGGTTGTTACACTGGTTCTGGCTGGGATGGCAGCCTGAGTTTTGATTTGTGACCACAACAGTGTTGGTAACATAGGGATGTTTTCACTACTGCTCAGCAGAGCTCACACAACAAGGAGCCTGGGGAGGAACAAGGAGTAAGGAAGGGACACAGACAGGACAGCTGACCCTGACTGATACAAGGGATATTCCAGACTGTATGGCACCGTGATCATCAACAAAACTGGGGGAAATAAGAAGAAAGACAGGAACATTCATGGTTATGACATTTGTCTTTTTAAGTATCCATTACATGTGATGAAACTCTGCTTTCTAGTAAATGGTTGGACATCTGCTGCTCCATGGAAATAATGAATGCTTTGCTTATTTTGCTCTTCTTGAGCACAGCACTGTTCCAATTATTGAACTGTCTGATTCCTTAAGTTTTCAGCTTTTGTAGTTCAGATTCTCTCCCTTTGTGTCCTGCTGGAGGGGAAGGGAATGAGTGAGTGAGTGAGCTGGCTAGGGTCAACTCACCACAGTAATAAATACCACACATCCAGCCAGTTAACAACTGTCAAATGTTTTAAAGACCTCATGGAAAATTATTTCCACCACCACTCAATGACCAGCTCAAGATGATTCAGCTTGTGTGGATTTTTGCAAGGCTAAAGCAGAAAATAGAAAGAACAGCAGGGCTAATTTTGTGATTTTGTACACCAACCATGAAGGGCAACCAGCTGGTGAACCAGAGTGCAGTTCTGTCTGCATAGGATAGGGTAGGAGAAAGAAACAGAAAAAGAAAATCAGTTTCTAATCAATGCATAAATCCAAGTTGTTCCATCACCTACCAGCAGGTCAATTGGAGCTCGTTATTGCTGCGAGGATAGATGTGGTTGTGCAAATAAATGGGATGAGACAGCAGTAGCTCACTCAGGTTAAAATTATGAAGTCACTGTCATTGGGAAGGGAAAGTCTGTCTAGTAGGTGTCCTTGCCTGCATTGTGGATACAAGAAAAAAAAAGCCCAACAAATCCACCACCAACAAATGTAAGGTGGAGTTATATTTGTTGTTTGGCGCTGTGCTTGGTTAGTTTTTGGATTTCTTTTTTTGTGTGAACAATGGCAGTGCATTTCAGCCAAGGTTAACTGACCGCCATCTTTTTTATTATATAAAAATGAAATGTTTTTTAATTTTTTTCTGGTTTTTGTTCTTTATCTCTGCTTTGGAAGTTTATCTCCCCTGCTTCTCTAAAGACAAACCAAAGGATCAACAACCTTAGAAGAGCATAGACACTGACCTTGGAAATACTGAGATGGCTTGGCTAAGCACATAGGTGCAATGAGGCAGCACTAATTCTTGTCCAGGTGTCTGGGAGACTAAACACAATATAATTCAATAGAATGAAGCCATGGGAGGTGTGGTGGTGGGAGAAAGGAGAAAATTTTCACAACACTCTGTGTTTAGCTGAGTGATGATGGGGATACCACCACTTCCACAGCACTCTGTTGTCCTGTGTGTCTGTGCTGTCCTGTGTATCTGTTCTGTCACCTGGCTCTTGTCCATGAGGGTTCTCAAGTACAGTTTTGCTTCACATAGGTTTGGTGTTCATAATAATTTTGGAGATAAGGGGTAATTTAAAAAAAAAAAAAAACCAGACAAATTTCCTCCCAGGGAATTAGACCCACTTCTTTAAGTAATAAGTGTCATGCCTCTCATGTTTCAGGCTGTATCATGTTATGCTGCTGTTGTTAGATCAATATGACATAGATGCCATATTGGACACATGAAACTGTATCCATGTACAGCTCTTTTTAATTATGTCTGCATGAACCCCAGTGTAGGTGTCTATTCTGATTTAATAATGTCTTATTTCAATATAGTTTGAATCTGTTCCATGCTGATTTAACCTAACCCAAAATAAACCCTTTCCTAAGCCACAAAAAAGATTGCCCATTATTTTATAATTAACTTCACTAAAGATACCTTGTCTTGAATTAAAAATTATTAGGGTGGTTTAGAAAAAAAATCTTTACAACCAAGCAGTTAATGGAAAGCATATTGAAGTGTAACCAGAGCTGGGATGAAAGCATTTCAGTAAGTTTATATTTAACATGTTTCTGAAATCTAAGACAGATCCAAAGCTAGCTGTTAAAATTTGTCTTTCACATGCTGCCTTCTACCCTATTGCTGTCTTCATGTGCACAAACTCAGTGTTTATGCTTGACTCTACAGGAGCTGTCTTTTCCCTGTGCCTGCTTAGGATCCAGCAAAGGAGCAGATGCAAATTCATCTGTTACTGAAATTACAGTAGAAAGGCTCGTTACTCCAATTGCTCCCTCATCCATCCTCCTTCCTTTTTCTCCTCCTGGGCTTGATTGATATTCAGAGGGCAAAATAACCCTGGAAATGTTTTAGGAGTAAATTGCAAGCAATGCTGTAGTAGAAGTTCATCTATCACTCTGTATATAGTGTATTCTGATTTTTAAAAATTACAGGTTTATGTCAGCATTGCAGGGAACACAAAAGTTTTGATCACATGCATCCACAAAAATGAAATTCAGATTAATCTTCCTTTGTTTGGAGATACTGAGATAAATCAAAATAAAAATTTGGTTTTACTTTCTATAGTTTGTGTTTACACAACAATCTTGGGTTATATTCTTCTCTCCTGTGGCACTTGATGGACACTTCTGGATGCTTTCCCAAACTAAACTCAGAAAAATGATGCCAAGAAATGGCACTTCACAGTCTACAGCTGGCAAGGAGGAGTTTCTGCATTATGTCTGTATGTTATTTACAAGAGGCTGGCATGGAGCCCCATCAGCCTGTGACTGCACTGGGTGGAGGTGGAGTGTTCAGCCATCCTTGTGTGGTGAAGGAGGCTGCTCTGATTCAGAGTAAGAGGCACTGGAGAGGTCAGATACTGGGCAAACTTGTTCACAAGGATCACCTCCAGGCTTCCAGTCCCCTTTATTTCCTTAATGGTAGATATAGAGTGTGGAAAGTTCTGTGTGTATCTGTCTTATGCAAGGATTGATGCATTCCCCAACTTGGACTTTAGTTTGATGAGCATCTGTTCTAAAACACTGGTCATTCCATGAGATGTGTAGAGAGTTGCTGATACATCAGTCATAACACTCTGAATGTGGCAATCCTCATTTTTTGGTGAGGTCGTGTTCAGAGACAGATTCTTCCTTGGAGTTCTTCCTGGCAGGTGTTTTCCTGACTTTGGATCATGACTTAGAGATCATAAGCTGCAAGACAAAACAGGCAAGTTAGTAGGGATGCCACTGGTGCAGAATGAAAAAAGTGAAGCTTGCTGATGGTGACTTAAAGAAGTGAAACACCTGGAGTCTTTGCAAATGAACTGTTGGGGAAATGTGTTGCAATTAGGACCTGTTAAAAGAAGATGCTTATAACTCATTACACACAGTTAACATAGTTGTGGGTGCTGAATCCCTCCACCACTGTCTGTGTGCAATACATCCTCCCTTTAGAGGAACTTGAATTACTTCCCAAATGGTTTGTCCAATTTCAGGTGAAAATTGTGTTTCAGACAACAGCTCAGCAGTGTCTCTGGGATGAGAGTTGTTCTCTTCTGTGTAGAAAATTAATGGCTTGTTTTGTTCAAACACTCTCTGTCTTCTCCCCGTGATGATAATTTATTTTGAATTATATTTAATGGTAAAAAGCTGCAGCAGCTGAAGCCAGGATCAAGGTGAACTATCTTCCCATTTAGAAAATGGAACAGCTGTCTTACAATTGAGATACAGAACGAGAGGCCCTGGCCAGTTGTAGTTGTTTGAAGACTGGCTTGCAGAGCTACCTAGAAAACAATGGTCCATTTCTTGCCTTTGGCCTCAAATTCCTGTTACAAACTGAAAAAGCTCTTTTCTTCTTTTCCAGAGCTTGTGTGTACTGTTTGTAGCCTTGTTAAAACAGCTGCTGGCTGCTGCAAAGACAATTGCATTTTGATAATGGATGGAGATAAACCCAGAGTGAGAAGACGTAGAAGGACTGTATGGTCAGAAAGGGACCCAGTGTTGTTGTTTTACCGTAAGTCAGAAATGTTAAATGTTAAGCCAGCAAAACAGTACCAAAATCTTCCAGCTGGAGAAATAGGCAGACATGGGAATTGTTCAAGGAATAAGATAAGTCTCCAGGAGAGGAGGCTTTTTCTAGTTACAGAGTAAAACTAAGTTTCCTAGCTTTGGAGATCCCATACATGCTGTTACCCTGATAATTTGGAAAGCTGAGGAAGGCAGAAATTGTTATATGGACTTCTGAAGTATCCCATCTTCGAAACATCTATCAAAATCAGATTTGCAGAATGCCTCCTTTCTAGCTATTTTAAAAAGTGGGTAGATTTCCAGGGAAACTGGAACTCTCCAAAAGCTGAACACTATTGAGCATGTATACAAAACACCTTTGAAAACTACAAAATATAACAATAAATGACATATTTTTAAAATACTGTATTCCTGGGGGAGACAAAGGACTCTACAAATAAAGAACTCAAAGCATTTCGATTCTCCTTATGCACAAGGCTATCCATTCCTCCCTGAGGAAAGGGAGGGAGGGACTAAGGGTGAACTCAACCATCTCTGAGGTACTTGAGATAATTATGGTACAACTGGTTTGATTTGGAAATGGAATTAGAGTGTTCTTTTTCACTCTTCTAATTAATCAGGGTTGAATGTCTGTATTTTCAGCTTCTTCAATTAGTTCTCTGCAGATCGAACCCCACCCAATCTATTAAATACTGGGACTTGTGTTTTGAGTAAAAGAGGTCTACAGATCTAAGGCTCTCAGCTAAATTACTTCTCTCAGAAGTTACATTCAGGAGTTGAGGAAAGCAAAACACAAAACTTGCCAGAGGTTGGTAATTTCAGTCCAACTGTTCCCTTCCTTCCTTTAAATCAAACCATGCAAGGAGTTAAGCAAGCCAAACACTGTCTGTGGTGTTTCTGGTTGACATTCAAGTTCTCTTTTTTGTTGGCAACAAGGAAGAACAAAGACAGTTTACAGCAGAATTTTAAATAGCCAAAGCCTAAGGAGTGTAAAATTATAAATAAAACCAACAGCAAACCTAAACAAAAAAAGCTCCAAGCCCTTCTCACAGCTGTGCAAGTAGTAACATATGCACTTCTGAGACAGTGCAAATTAAGACCAAATCCAATCCAGAAAAGTCTGAAAGAAGTCTGGAGAAAGAAACTTTTTTATCCAGCAGCAAGAAAAGCAGTTACTGAAGACAGGGCCCTTGGTAAGATGGTGAGGAGTGAAACATGCTCAGTCCAGTCAGAGCTATGGGCACACAGCTGGATGCATGGCTAGTGATATCTCCACTTTCCCTGTGCAGCAGCAATTTCTATATTCAGTCCAGCTCTCAAAGGCCAGGCTCCTCGCAAACAGCTCACAAAGTGTAGCAGGTTGACTCTCTACTTTTTTTTCCACAGCCACTTTTTAGTGGCAATATTATTCTCAAAGTCTGTCCTTTCTTCCTCCTTTTCTCTTAATGAAATTTTTTTTGCATCATTTAAGTGAAGAATTTGAAAATGATTCTATATCTGACAAACCAACTATGAAGCCTGAGCTAGGAAAACCAGTTGTTAAAGCTATTACTGCTCATTTTGACCAGCTTTTTCTGATGCAGGACTATTGTGTAAAGTACCCAGAAGCATTTATCCTTTTACATACATCCTTAGTACTGGCAGTAAGAGGAGATATTTATAGAAGTGGATGAGTCTTTCCAGTCTCCAGGCAATATTTCACAGTGGAGACCTTGGAACAAAAGTTTATGAACTTTTTGACACACAGCCCTTGCTTTTGGCTCTAGGACACCACTTTTTAGTGTATTTTGAAACTTGTGACTCAAGTTTTGAAGCAGTTTCACTAGAAGAACTTCCTCTTATGCTTTCAGAAGGCCTCCTGTAACTTAAAGAGACTTGAAGACAAAAGGATGTATTCTACTAAACCTGAAAGTTAAGAAAGAACAAAGTTTGACCAGTGAGAGATTTCACTTTTTAACATGATCTGATTGCCAAAATCCATGGTCCTTATGCATCACTATGGTGCATTTTCCTGAGGATGTCGTGACAGAAAGCTGTTCTAGTATTGGCACCCCAGGCAAATTGCAAGGCTTGTAAAGGACTGAGGAAGATTTTTGCCTGTCACTGCACATATGATAATGTTTTCCTTTTGGTGAAACTCGAAGTGAGTACACTCGGATGAGTGTGTATCACATCCTTTCCCCTTGGCTAAGCAAAAAATTCAATAGCCCATATGCATGAAACTGCTGCAGAAAGTGACACAGCTCTGAGAAACTCAAGTGCTGGTCCTGTTTGGAGTCAGGGAGCTGTGATATGTGTTATTGAAAGGAATGAGAAAAGAGAGAAAGTAAAATGGAAACACTTTTTTCTTTTCCCATGCTTGGAAACTATTCTGCAGTGGAAAAATCAACAAAAAGTGAACAGTACAAACACTTATGTCTTATCAGAGGCACTTCTCAGTTGTCATTTACTTGAGTCTTCTGGCTGCTTTGAGATGAAGTTTGTAGTTTTCAAAGTTCAGTTACCATGGAAGAGTTTATAAACTTGAAAGCTTCCTGGGATTTTTATTTGAGCATGTTTATTTTCCAAGGAGGTGTTCTTCGTGATCAGCAGGAAATGTATTGCACAAACAGCTTTTCATTAAGGATGCTTGACCGCAGCCCTGAGCCACAAAGGGTGTTCACAGAATTGAATGGAATGAGTTTCCCAGCACATCTGTAGCTTCCAGGGAGGCGTACGGCGCCTTTCACGCTGAAGTCTCTGATTAAAGCAAACTACTCACAGGTGAAACGCAGCTTCCTTTTGTGGAGAGCAATTCCAGGCAGCACTGGGTAAATTGCTGGGTCTGTGCTTACTGTAAAGGACAGAGATAGCAAGAGAAGGGACACACAAGCACTGCGGCAGAAATAAAGAAGCTTCTTGAAGGTTAGAAGTGAATAAAGAAATGTTCCAAAAGTGAGCTATTTGTGGAGATCCTGTTGGTCATCAGGAGCCTTAGCCAAGGTGGTGGTACCTCATGTATTCCTGCCCCTCTTTGCCATGCTGAGTGAGCAGAAGTGAAGTGAAAGGAGTTGATAGATCATTGAGAGTTGAGAGTAGAGGAAACTTTACATTCAAAAATCCATCAGGGTGTAATCATAAGTGTGATCTTTCCAAGGCTCCAAGGTTTTCATGTCCAGGTCAGAAAATGTTCTGGGAATACAAAGGTCTTTACTATCACATCTGATTTATCCAGCAGGTCTTGGTCAGCCATAGATACAGCTTAAATACTCTTCTCTGATGTTTCAGGAACTGCTCTGCCCCTCTCAGGGAGGTGAAATGTATTCAGTGAACGCCTTGAAGCTCTTTCCAGGAGAAACCTCCAACCTTATTCAACTTCAAATCAGAAGAAGTTGACGGAACATGTAGGCCTAGTTGTGATAGGACAGGGGAAGAAAAACAGAGGAAGACATATGGGTCCTTTGAAAATTTCCTTATTTTAAATCAGTAATTTCATGGCCCTTATCCCACCATCCTGCCTCAGAAGAAAAAGGCATTCCTGCCAGTGTAATAAAACCGTTCCAGGATAAGTTGATGGTTAGGGAGGCATTAGTCTGGGGAAAGTACCAGGCTCCCAATAGAAGGATAATAATAGGTGAGAGAAGGACAAGAAATATGCATATTTGGCTTGAGTCCCTGGTCTTCATCATCTTCTCAAGGAACCTTTATTAGTAGGTGAAAAATCTGTGACCTACAGTGCAGGCAGAGGGTATAAGCCTCACTCAGAGCTTTGCCTCTCCCTACATCCGGTGGGAATTAACTGGCACTGAGGTCAATGTCTGAGCTTAGTTTTGGTCATGTAGATTGCTGCTCCTTGTCCTAGAGACTTGCAGCACTGCTGCTACTTAGATAATTGCCAGGAAGGCAATGAAAAAGGGTTTGTGGTGAAACTAAATGGCTCACAAAGTTGACATGAGTAAAAAGTGCTTCTATAAATACCATTTTTACATCAGTTTCACAGGCCTTGTACACTCCATTCTCCTGAGAGGCACCAGGGCACTTAGCTGCACATTGAAAAACAATTTCTTCAATGAGAGCACATTTTCCTCTGTAGAATCCACAGTAAGAAACAAGACTGGTGCTAACTGCCAAATTAGTTTTGCCCTACTACTGCATTTTCACACACATAACCATCACTTTTGTAAATAAGATCTGTGTAATTCTGTTCCTTTGGGCAGCTTCTCAAGAAGGAGTTTTTCCCTCAAAAAATACCCCACTGACTTCTCAGCTTTTCTGGTGAGTGAATGGAATGGTTTTCTTTTGAGACTGACATGGTGGACTTGGAGAAGGTTTACGATCACCGGACAAAGGCAGAAATTATGATGAAGGAATAAAGGTTAGGAGGAAATAATAATTTGAATTGTTGCCTTAGGAATGGCCAGAGAGTAGCCTCCTAAAGTATTGAGCCAGCTCATGGCCCTCAGCACATGAGAAAATTCCTGCCCCACAGGGCTAAATAAATGAATATGTGTGTGGAAGATTTGATGTGCCAGATTTGGTGCATTTTCCACGTTCTTTTCCCTGAGGAGCTCTATCTTGTTGACATTATAAATAAGTAAACACTGTGCGTATATGAAGCAGGGAAGAAACAAAAACAGGATGTTAAAAAGAATCATGTTGTAATGAGACTTTTCTGCTTTACAGTGGTATTAAGTATCTGAATTTTAAGCAGGACTGAAAGGTTTTATTTTGAATTGGTGAATATTTTTTCTAATGGTGATGTGATATTTTTGTTCTTTGAAATTTCATACTTGCTGTGTCGGAGAGTAGATCATGTGAATGCGATGAATATCCCTTACTCTTAGAACATACCAAAATAGGTTTTACCTGTTTACCTGTAATAACTACCAGACAGATAAAAGATATTTTCTTTATATCTTCCTTCAAAAAATTCCTAAACAAAAATTAAGTCTGTGTGAAGAAATCAGTTAATCCTTGGTGGGATTAGAAAAAAAGTAACCAATTCCATTTACAGCTACTTATAGTTCAGAAAACTTTTAAACATGAAATGTTGCAATTTTACCCATGGCACCTTCCCAGATTTCAATTTCTCATAAATATGAGATATAGATATATGGGAAAGAAAACTCCCAACTACAGCTTTCATTTCCCTAAACTTCAGGTGGACTGTGCGTAGGAAGCTTTCTCTGTGCCATGTTCATACACAGGCAGGTGGGAACAAGTTCTGGCAGACTTTCAAATAGTTTGGGCTGGAGCTCACTCTGGGATGGAGGCTGTGTGTTGCGTTGGTGGAAAAACTTAGCAAAGATGGTTACCTTGGGTACAATGCTGAGCTAACCCACTTTGTGGGTTGGATTTATATCACATGTGATTTTTCTTTCTACTCTCACACAGGGTAATTGTCCCCACCTAAGCAGAAAAAGAAGAGGTCCTCTGATGTGTTCCATGCTAATATGAGTCACACCTTATTGTCTTTCCAGAAGAGAAATATGTGCTGCAAGGGAGACTTGAAGGTTGTGAGGCACCTCCTCTGTTGGTCTTTTCCAAAGCTCACCTGACATTGGAAGGGCTGTATATCCAAACAGGGGCGCACTGGAAAACACAAACCCTTTGGGCTGTGGTAAGAGAGGCTAGTGGCAGTGAACTTGCCTCAAGTGTGTCACTCTGGAAGACCATTTTGTCATGTGTTGTGAAGAAGTTACTGGGCATCACTGGAACTGCCTCCCTGTTGCATAGGCACTTGCTGGAGAATTTTTTCAGGTATATGAATTGATTTGATTTAATTTAATTTATAAGCTGCAAATATGCCTTGTGTCTTCCTTTGGTGGTAGAGCCTTTTGGTTTTGGTACCATTGCTTCCTGAATCTCTGAGTGATGCTGGCTTTCTCCTTTACGGAAGGGAAATAGGGAAATTCCCTCACAATTCCCAGGCCAACAGCCTTAATGAGAGAGCATTTTAATGAGAGAGATCAGGAATCACATCTCATTTTGTTATTTTATTACCCTTTGTGACTTCCTCTTTGCACTCTTTTACACGTAGGGGCCACCAGCATTTCCAGGCTTTGTTTTGTTCCTCATCAAAATTATCCCCACTGTAACTCTTACATAAGCCTGTCACTCCAAACCCCTATTCCCCCGCCCTGGTAACTGCTTCTGCCTCCTTTTCTATAGGTCTTGCCATACTCAGAGGCTCATCAAGCACATTTCCAAACTTCCACCCACCTCTAAGCTGCCTGCCAGGGATTCTACAGCTCATTTATCTTCCTTGCCTGGCTTTGCTACTGCCTGCAATCAGGTGTGCACTCTGGAAAAAAACAAGAAGAGGAGCAGGCTGTGGCTTTGTGGAAAAATTTTGTTTGCTCTTGTTGTTTTGGTCGTTTGGCAGCACCTGTTTTCTAACCTGAGCATTGATGGTAACAGCAGAACACCTTTGTGCAGTCACTTGTTTTGCTGGTGCCTTGACTCAAACCTGGTTTAATACAAGTTTGTGAGACTCTTGGGCTTTGGTTTAAGAAGTAATTGGAAGTGTGCACTCACTGGGCCACACATGAGGAGACAGAGCTGTCAACTCCTTTTTTACTTCTAGGAATTGAGGTGCAATCCAGCAACACTAAGATCACCACTCTCTTTTCCTGGAATTGAAGTAACATCCCTCCCATGCAGAAGCCACTTCTCATCTTTCCTAGAGCCAGGATATGGAGTGATGAAATCACAGGCACTACTGTATTGAATTGGCATGTTACACAGGAATCCATGTTCCCTGAGATCTGCACCACAGTATCAAATAACAAAGTTTTCAATCAATACCTGAATTTTATAGGGAAACACTGCAGACTCCATTGCTCAGTCTGTACCTGGCACACTCGTGATCAAGGCCACCTTGCCAGGAACAGGGCTCCAGCCAGGCAGGCTGGCAGGACTGGCACTGCAGCAGCTGGATTTCAGATCTCATTCTCATGCAGCCTATGTACAGCAGTTGCTTTCATCCTTGCCCTTAACTTCTGTTTGCTCAATGAAAGCAGCACGTAGGCAAATAACATTTTGCATTTTAAAAGAGTTTTAATTTGTATCTGTTTTCAAAGTACACACCAAGGCTAATGAATAGTCACTCCATTCTCTAGGATACACAGGAACAACTGACTAAAATTAGCATTAATTAGCTGAATTACTGAGTACTCCAACTGAGCTTGGGGTCTTGCTGCAGTAGGTTTAGGGTGAGCAAGTTGTGTGAAGCTGGTATGGATTGAGGTAGCTGACATTGTAACTTTGGGGAGAGGTGATCAAAGAGTGACTTCCTTCTTGAGGTGCTGCAGCTAAATTTGCAGACCCTGTGGAGATCCATAGTGAGCAGTGGATCCTCGTTGTTCATGAGTTCACTTTGCTTCCTATTTGAATGTTGCTACAAATACATGTCACTTATTATTTTGATTTTACTCATTTTACTCCTCCCACTTAGAGCATGGTCCCATGAATTCTTGCAAAAGCTGACCAGAGCAGATGGAATAACATACTGGAGAAGTGAAGGACTGGAAGTAATTGAGAGCCTCTTTATCAGGAGATGTGTTTAAATACTATCTCTTTCTTAAGAATAGCAACTTATTCCATCAAGGGCAAGGGTTTGGTTCAGCTTGATAACTCAGGAGATAGGCTCAAGAGAAGGGATGCACATTCTTGCTTTAGGGCACCCTCATCTCTGAAAGTAAGTATTTCAGTATTTCAAATCTCTTGTATTTTGCCCTCCAGTGGCAGTGACCTGATAAGGTCCTACCTGAGGGGCACATCCTACATAATGGCAGGAAGTCCAGAAAATGGGTACTTGAAACCCTATCTCCATCCCAGGCAGTCTTTAACACTGCTCTGTGAAGAGGAATTACCATGACAAATTTACAGTAAGCAGCATAACAATTTTGATAAAGGCTCCTCATTGTCCACAGGCTTCCCTTTCTGTTCCCATTGGCATCACATACGTATTGACAAACATTTAATGTGACTTGAGCATTTAAGAAATGTACCAGATTTGCAGTTCTGAAGTTGTGCCCTGATCTCCTTGAGCTGAAGTCCACTGAGACTATTCTTCATGTAGGCTTGCTTTTCAAACCTGTTACAGAAAACAGGGGGAAAAAGACCCACCTAATTTTATTTCTGGCCTATCTGCTATGCCTTTTACTCAAGGATGGTTGCTCCTGAATTAGTTTGTTGCTTTCATGCCTTGGCATCAGTCTACTTAAAATTTGATGGATAAAACCAACTAATTTCAATCAAGCCCTGTCACTACTGATGGGTGATTATTAAAAATGGTGTCAAAATCAGGCCGGGATTTTGCTACAGAAACCACATTGCCTTTTTGGCTTAGTTTAATGATGCAGAAATATTGAACATCACTTCTTTCCAAATTCCTTGTGCTTCCTGTGCTTCCCAAAATAAAGCAATGGTATCTTTGACCTGAGATAGACCCACTGGTGACCTTGGAAAATCAGATTAAATAATAAGAGAACCAGAGTTTCAAAAGCAGGTGCAAAGCTACAATTAAAAAAGCTGCACAAGATGACAAAACTAAAACACATGGAAACTATTGATTTTTGGAAGGTGGAAGTTTAAACCACTTCAAATTAGTGGCTGTTATAAGAAATTCCGCTGCTTACCAGCCTCCAATGATGTCTCCAGCAAGTTCATTGCTGTGTATATTGTTGACATCCCTGGAGATGAATCCATTATGGGATATTTCTCCACACCACATTACAGGCAAATGCCAGGACACTCTGTCCATGCTGGGACATCAGCCAACTGTGTGGCCCTGACAGCAGGGCACTGACCCTGAACCAGTGCATTCAGCCTTCACGAAGTTTCTGGCCTCTCAGCAAAGCAGAATAAACTTATTTTGCCATTACACAGCTTCTGCAGTGGAACTGATTCATCTTTTCCATGCATCTGCCCACAATATACCACACAGTCAACTTCTGACATCTTAAGGGCATCTCAGTGTCCCCCACTTTTAGAGCAACCACACAGTAAATTTAATCTCTCCTCCACTCTGTCTAGAAGAATTAGGAGGGAGGAGGCATATCCAGCCCACTTCACATCTCCTAGGCCATGAGGGGGTTCTCAATGTCTTCCTGTGGAAGAACAGTGCTCACAGTCTTACCCCCCACCTTTTGCAATGAATACTGTGTTTTAAGCATTCCCACATTTCCCTCAAGTAAGGAGACTTATTTCTCCGTAAATCTCCTATAAAAGGCCAAGAAATCCCTACAAAAGGCAATGCCAAAGGAAAATCTCTTTTCCCCCTTTACCCTGTGTTTGTTCACCAAGGTCTCTCGGGAAGGTTTGGCAGATGGGCCTTTGATGTGCCGGTTCTGACAGCCCAGCCTGGCCTAGCCCCACTCAGATCCCCAACAATCCCTCCCAAACATGGCACAGGCTGCTGCAGCCCAGCCTGTGAGACACAGAAACACATTAATAAACTGAGATTAATAAAATATGAGTAGATGGAGAGGGGGTAGATTTTAGTCCTCTAAGTGGATTAAACCTGCAAGGCTGCTTCAGACTCAGGTTTTATTTCTTTGGCTGCTTCCAAACTCTGGAGGGAGGATTTTGTAGGGAAAGAGCTGGTTTGGATGTGTTAGAGGTGTAAGTGGTAGAAGCATTAAGAAGAAGCAGTGAGAAGAAGCAGTAGAAAGGAGAGGAGGATGGAAATATTTCCTTAGTCTTTGGAGATATTGCTGCTGTCTTGCATTACCTGTAGGGATTCAGGGAGATGTTGGCAGTTCCTTACCTGTTTTCTAGAAGCAGACAGGAATTTATATGGTGGAACACTCAGTATTTGATTCAGTCCATGCTCCATTATACTCAACTTGGACTGTCTTAGTATTTCCTGCATTAAAAAGTAGTATTATGTCAGTCAGCAGGAAAGAAAAAAAAGCTCTGATTGCATGGATAGCCTCTAGCAAACAACATTGCTTTGCTAAGTATAGGAAGAGATGTCCTCTTTTTTTTCCTTAGGTGAATGTTTCTTTTTTGGAAAGATGAAACACCTGACTCCTAAGCTAGCAGAAATGTCCAGCTACAGATCAGAACATTAGGATTCCTCTGTTAACTAAAAGACCTTGTGGTCTGCTAGAACATGCTGCCTTTCTCTGTGGCCTGAGGTCAGCTAATTCATAATTATCAGAGAGTAATGACTTGCTTAGGGCTTGTAATTTCCTATTATATTAAAGAAAAGGTAAGCAAATGGATAGTATTCAGGGAGTCAGTGTAACATTAATTTCATAACCACATAAAACACACAACTTAGTGGATTCATACTCTTCTGAGATTAGGATTTTGAGCAGAAAATTAAGAGAATGGAAGAACTGTTAGCTTGCTGATCAACCTTTTTCCAAGACAAGACAATGTATTCCTGCTTTTAAATATTTCCATATGAAAGGGAGGAAAATATTCATCTCTTCTACTGGGACAGTCTTCATCTTTTCAACAGATCTCAGGCAGATTTATAGTCTTTAAGAATGTCACCCTTAGGTTATAAAGTTAATTTATTTTGGTTCCCTAATTTTATAAGAGATGTGCTCACTTTACAAGTTAAAACCTGGGGTGGTTTTTTTGTTGTTGCTTTTAATTTTTTTTTTACAAGGCTGGCTTTGCAAACCCCTGGAACTAGACAATAAATACTATTCTGCTTCTAATGCTATTTCTAGCTATATCAGTTACCCAGGGTTGTGAGAGGAAGGTTTGTGAGAGGAAGGTTCTATCACTGGCAAAATGGGAAGCAGGATAAACTCCTGTTTACTTCTATGCAGTTGCAGTGCATTTGTACAGTGAGTTAGAGAAAAACTACATCATAAGACACATCCTACAAAGGTTGAAACTACTACAATTTATGCCAGCTGCCCAGAGACACTTGCTGTTATCATGTTATACTAACAAACATTAAAGTCCTGAAATACAGAACAGCATAACTCTGTCATTCAGAGAGACCTTACTTTACTGCAGCTGAGCATCTGGCCCTGTGAGCTGATTTCGTGTTTCCAGTTGGAGTCATTATCTCTTTGGCTGTGGGAACACACATCCCATGCTTATGCTTGAATCCAGAATGTTGGACTCAGTGGTAAAATATATAAATCCTGAGAACTATTGAACGTCTTTGTGCTTCGTAAATATTCTGATAGATGTGGGCAAACTCCCAAAGTCCTGGCCTAGTATTCACTGCAATTTAATTTATGGCATGCATTTCCCCCACTATTCCAGCAGCTTAGCTGAGAAATCAGAAGGAAGCACTGCCAGGATTTATGAATTTTCAGAAATTCACATCTGGGGATGGGCATGCCAGATTAACATTAATAGATAGCATGGAACACTGGTTGAATTGTGAGTGTGACAAAGCCAACTATTTCCCTCACCTTTCTAAAAGATGGCTTCAGACTGTATGCTCAGTCTGCCAGGTGTGATGAAAAGAGGAAAAAAATAAATCTAATTGAAACTGAGGCTTGATTCTCACATCTGTGGATATACAAAATACCTATTTCTCTGCCAATGATGATTTCTTCAGCAGATCTGGGTCATAAATGAAAGCGTCACAGGGTTCCTTCCAGTAGCTGAGCCATTGTTCATCATCGAAAGAAAGTTGGTAAATCCTTTACAAAGAAAATATTGTATTTAGATGTGTTTTATTTGCCCCACCTGAAATTCATAATCCAGACTGATCTGGGGAAGTCCAAATAGTCTATGTGAAATTTAAAGCTTGAGGAGAGACATGGGACATCAGGTACACAGACTTATTTTCACAAAGCTCCTCCCTTTATATTTGATAAAAGGAATTTACTGCTTTGCTTGCATTTATGGCTGCTTGATGGCTGTTTTACAAACTCAATTAATATGCCTGCAGGAAGCTTGTGACAGAGGGGCCAATGCATAGCTCCTGCATTGCTACTCCATCCCAGGCATGGTGCTTCTACTCTAAATAAATGTATGTCTATTTAAACTAATGACTTCCAAACCCATGTGGCTGAGTGCACTGGTTTTTGATGGGATAGACTTAATGTTCTTCATAGAAGATGGGATGGGCTGTTTTAGTTGTGTGACCAAGACACTGCTGATACGTCAGGAATGTTTTTGTTATCACTGAGGGAAGCCAAATACTTTCCTGCTGCTCTCCCCACTCCACCAGAGAGGAGGCTGGGAGTACACAAGGAGGGGACACAGCTGGGACAACTAACCCTGACTGACCCAAGGGACATGCCACACCATATGGTGTCATGCTCATCATACAAACCTATGGCCAAATGTCCCTAATTTTGCTCATGACTCATTTGCTTTGGCAGCATCTGGAGCAGCTAACTGGTTCTATGGACACTTGAAGTGATTGATCTGAATTACAGAAGAGGCATGGCAGGGGGTAGAAAGAGTCAAGCCCTGCACCTCTCCTGATTTATAGCTGTGAAGCCAGTGCCCTCTGCAGCAGAAAGTGAAAAGATGAAGATCTACAGGCACCTTGTTATCACCCAGGAGTGAGGATAGACAGATCACATTTTATTATAGCTGGCAGAGGTACAGAAAAAGTCTCCTCTCCTCCTGCCTTGCTTTGCCTTTTGACTGCAGCGATGGACCGGAGAATGCAAATGATGAGGCCTGGTGGTCCTACCCCCAGTGGAGCAGATGCTGCATGATGTAGGAACTCCATTTTAAAAAAAGATGGCACTACATGACATAGAGAAATAATAAGCTATAGGAAGACAAAACTGAGCATGTTGTGAATGTTGTCACAGCAATCTCCATCTTCCTCATATCTGGGGAACTAGTGTCTGACCTGTCCTGTCTTCTGTGACAGGAGAGTGGATCAGTTTTACCTCAGGGCAATATTTTGCAGCAAAGATTGAGATTTCTGCCTTTTCTTTTTTTCAATCTTCCATCTAATGCATTTAGGGATTTTGAGACCCAAAGAAGGCCATTTCTGAGGAAAGGAATTTACCTCCTTTCATATGCAGGTAGGTGGTTTTATTACTAGAAGAAAAACCTCATGAAATGTGAAGCTTACAGTTCAGCTTTTTTGATTTTATTTTTACATCTATCAATATTTGTGTGAAATCTGTAAAACCTCAGAAATGCTGCAACTTTCATCACAGTTACAAGCTAGATTGCAACTATTCCACTCACAGCTCATCAAGGAACTGTGCTGCCATAATGGCTCAGAAGTGACCAGCAAGAGCTGGAAAAGGGAAATTATCTGCCAGTGTAAAAGTCTAATTGTACCATTCCTAAGGCTGTGGCCTTTTCAAAGAGGGAAGGGAGGCAAAGGAGTGTCATAAAAGTAAAAAAGAACCCAAAACTTGCAGTGATACAGGTTAACACGTGGCCAGAGTCTAATAGTTAGGTACTAACGCATCAATCTCTGAGGGTTCGGCCTTTGCAGAGAAGTGGCTAAAATTAATTAGTGAGAGGGCTCTTCAGAGGTGTTTTGTAAATCAAAAGGTTTAATAACGACAAATATCAGAATAACAAATGTTACAAAAAAGAAATGATAAGCCAGGCACAGGTGACTGAGAAAACCTCAGACACCCTGATGCAAACACTCCAAAAAGCCCCTCACTTCCTTAGTGCTCTTTCCTAAACACTGAATGTTCTAGGAGGGACAATTTGGCTTGCAGCCAATAAGATCACCGAGAAGCTTTGACTTACACTCTCAGAGCCCAATCCATGCCCTTGTGTTGGTTCTGTGCTAATTACATAAGAGAAAAACACAGAATTTTCTAGTTAAACTTCCTAAAGTGTCTAAAGGTAAACTGAAACTCTTTCCCTATTTGGAAACACCTGCTGGGTGTGGGAAATGCATTCCTACACTGCAGTTTTCATCTTTGCAAATCCCTGTGGAAGATGGACAGAAGCATGTGTGCGATGGCAGCTGGTAGGAGGAAAACACTGTATGGATGTGCATGGATTGTGTATGTATGCAAGTGTAGAGGCTCAGATGGAACCATAGATGGAACCATAGAATATCCTAAGTTAAAAGGGTCCTACAGGGACCATGAAACACAACCATTCTCCTGGCTCTGCACAGGACAACCCCAAAAATCACACTGTGTGTCTGAGAGCAGAGTCCAAACTTCTTAAACTCTGTGTCAGGCAGTTAGTGTGAAGGAACCCTGTGCTTGCTGCCTTTGGGAAGAGAATTGTCACAGGTTTCCTGTGAGTCTGGAGCTATTATGCAAGTGACATACCACCCTTATGGAGGGGATTGTGCAAAAAGGACTTCTCATTAACCACAGTAGTGGCAGTGTCTGGTGCAATGAGCTTTATAAAACCTGTGCAGTTAACTCTCCCATGAGAATGAAACCAGTCAGGGTCATTTTAGGGAGAGGAAAGAATAAAGCCAGAAGGAAATGCATTAACTTGGTTTTAATAGAGTAGTTTTTCAATCACTTACAACTCATCAGGCTGTAAAAGAGAAAAACAATAGTATTAAGGTACTACGTGGATCTGCTGTATCAAATTGACTCAGGTTCTGTATCTGTATAAAGCTGCAACAAATGGGAGCTCCAACAAGGAGTACATTCCTTCATGTTTGCAGCGTTTTTCTTTTTTTTCTTTTTTTTTTTTTTTTTTTCCTTGTGTCTGTAAGTGTGGCTCATTCAACAGCCAGTGAGGCAGTTATTATTAACACAGAGGACAGCTGGAGTAGTTTACTGAAAATCCTGTCTTACAGCAAATGCAAAGCAAAGGTTTAGGTGAATCAATTTGCTGTTATTATGGTGTCCCTACATGGTCTCCAGCAGAAAGCCCTGCTGAATTTACAGTTACATTTTGTATCACTTTGAAGTATTAACTACTTAATTCCACTGGTTCTGCTGCCGATGACAAACCAGATGTTTTATCATGGGCAGTGGTGTGGATTCTTACAGGTACTTATGTGCCAGCTCCTATTCATTTCTGCAGGAGCTGGGTTTATCTGCTCAGCTGTATCCAGAAAATGTATATGCAGCACTTTGAGTTCAAATTGCTGCCAAGTTTTTGCTCATTTTAACCTGCATCTTGCATGAGGGGATGTTTTTCCTTTAAAAGATTTACACCTTCAACTCCTGGGGTTATTAAAAAAAAACAAAATAAATCGTTCATTGCTCCCCTCACTTTTTAATGTTTTCTTTAAATAACAAGAGCCAAAGGTAGAACTATCTTCACAGAATCATCATCATGTTTTTTTCCACTGACTTCCATGGAACATTAAACCAGCTGAGGACCTAAAAATCTATAAATATGACTTGAGAGTACATTAAGAGACAAAATTCCCAAAGATTGCATTCTAGACTGGCCTCACACCTTACGTCTTGCTCATATTATAAATCTTGTTAATGGACATTATTAATTAGAAATTAAAGTTTTATTTAACTTAAAACATTGATATTGAACTTTTTTCAATGTTTGGCTTTCAGTAAAGAGTTTTAATTTGAAAAGTCACAAAAATACTAAAAATTAAACTTTCTATATTTTCCATTTTTAAAATTTTTTTTGCATAAAATATTCCTGTTGTATTCAAAATAGTCCTGTATTGGCCTTTCAGCCAAGTTTTAGTATCATTATTTTCAGATATTATACTAGATATCAACAATGGTCCCTTAGCTCAAGTTGTAAAAAAAGGACTGTGAGAACTCATTGGCTTGGGGAAAGGGGATTTTTTTAAACATGTTTTATGGTAAATGTATATAAATTTGGGGCCGAGGTACAGCGTAGATGGCAAAACCTTCTCCTGCTTGCTTTGCTCAGATGAACATTCCCATAGACTCTGCACAGCCAGGAGGTACAAGTCAGTATGTCAAAAGAAAGAACTTATGGTAATTATGAGATTTGTAACAGACAATGTTCATGTGATTGATAACCCTTCTGAACTTCTGGTTTCCAGGTCAGATCCTTCTTCAAAACTGGCCATGCTTTGCACAAGAATTTGGAACAGATGCAACAGATTAATTCAGGGTTTGGAACTAGATGATCTTGAGTGTCCCTTCCAACCAAAGTCATTCTATAAATTCTGAATGTCTCTTTACACCTAAATAATTCTTGTGGTTCTATAGTTTCCTATCAAAGGCAGTGAAGAAATCTTTTTCCAGGAGGAAATGTGTGTGGAACTTACAACGTACTTGTACGACATAGAAAGTTGGAGGAAAGAAAAGTGCTGCTTTAAAATCAACTTTTCCCCCATCTCAAGGGTCCAAAAGCACTGACAGTTTTGATTTTGGGGCTTAAATTATATCGCAGTGGCTGTTGGAAACTGCAGACTGAAATGTCAGTGTTTCTGGAATATAATAGTACAGCGCCAGTAAATATCTCCAGATTTAGCTCTCATGTATTCTTTTTTCAAATTTAGTATTCCATCAGTAACGTTGTTGTACATGCTTTCACACAGATAGTTCATTTCTTTCAAGGTGGTTTTCCTGCCTAGCAACTTTATAAAAATAAATTTTGGTGTTCTGTAATAATGGCTGAAAAACAGTGGAGCTTACATTAATGCAACTGTGGTGTTTTGAGAGGCATTGACTGAAATGCCCTGGCCTTTTTTTTTTTGGTCAGAATTAATTGTAAGAGGAAAAATGTTTTTAAGGACTTAATGAAACTGATTGGTAACAAGTCAAGTAAAATATGGCTATTAAGTAAATCATCCTACTAAAATGGTGACTTTCAAAGATGTCAATAAGAGATGAGCATCAATACATTTTTTGTGCCTTCGAAAATGCTCTTTTCTTCCCAGGAGAAGTAGTAAATTGAAGCCTTCTGGAAAAGAACAAAACCAACCATAAACTGCTTTGCATTTATATCACTCAGCCCCCGGAGACATAGATGGCTTTTCTGGTGTGAATGACATACTCAGTCTTAGAAAGATTTAAGTGTGAAACTGCAAACACTTATTACCAATTTCAGAGCTTACTTGTCTGAGTAGTTCCACCCAGTAGTATTGTATTTATTATTTACAAGCAGAAATGATGTGCCAAGTAGTTTCTAGAAGATCATGGCTGGGTGAAAATTTGGTCTTGCAGAGGTGACTTCAGATTATATGGGAAGATAACTCCTAAATGATAGAATCACTGAAGTGCCTGATCATTTTTCTGCATGGAACAAGATCAAATGACCTTCAAATTACACATAAAATTTTCAGAATTTTATTCTGAACCTTCTGATACTGAAGGCTACCAGAGGGAAATCATAAAACCATCCCTGATACAGGCCAGGAAGACACTGGAATTCTTGTGCATCTGGGCAAATGCTAATTCATGTTCAGCCCCTGTCAAACTTTGATTCTGGGCAGCATTCCAAAAGCTCTGCCTCCAGCCTAGAGCAGTGCAGGGGATTGTTGTGACATGAGGAGAGGACCTAGTCTTTGGTGATTCTCAGCATCATCCCACCGGCCTGTCACCATCGATCCAGCCTGTCCACATCCCCCCACAGAGAAATCCTACCCTCCAGCACAGTGACACTCCCACCCACCTTGGTGTCATGACAAATTTCCTACTGAGGGTACACTCAATGTTTTTGGTCACATCCGAGGAGAGATACTAAAACTGGACTGGGCCCAGAGGACACTGTTAGTGACCCCAAACCACCAGGATGGGGCACCATTCACCACTACTGTCTGGGCCTTGTCCCAACAGTTCATAACCCAGCAAAGAGTGTAGCTGCCCAAGCCCTGGGCTGATGTTTTTTTCAAGACTGTGCTATTTGAAACAGAGTCAAAGGCGTTGATCGAGTCCAAGGAGACTCCACACACAGCTTCTCCCTCAGCCCTGAGGTGGGTCACTCACTCCTCAAAGGACATCACATTGCTCAGACAGACCCTGCCTTTCCTAAACCCACACTGGCTGGGTTGATCCCTTGGTTGTCCTCTATGGGCCGTGTGATTCCACTCATGATGATCTGCTCCAGGATCCTACCAGATCTCAGGGTCAGGCTGACGGGCCTGCAGTTCCCCACATCTTCCTTGCAGCCCTTCTCGGCTGTGGGTGTCACATTGGCACCTCCAGTGGTCTGGGACCTCCCCTGACCAGGACTGATAGCAAAGGACAGACAGTGACTTAGCCAGCTCTTCTGCCAGATCCCTGAGCACCCTTGGAGGACTCCTGGCCAGCCCTCATAGACTTGTCGGTGTCTCAATTGCTCTGCACGTCACTGAGGATTTCCTCCTGGATTACAAGGGTTCTAGTCTGCTCCCTGTCCCTGTCTGGCAGCTCAGGAGGCTGCTTGTCCTCTGCATAACCCTTCTGACTATTGAAGGTTGAGGCAAAGAAGGCATTCAGTACCTCAGCCTTTTCCTCATCTCTTGTGACCACATTCAACCCTGCATCCAACAAAGAATGGAGATTTTTCCTTGGCCCTCCTTTGTTGTTAATCTTCTTTAAAAAAGACTTTTTGTTGTCTTTTTTAAAATAGTGGCCAGATGAAGTGCTAACAGAGCTTTTGCCTTCCTGATTCTCTTGCTACATGAGGTGGGGCAAAGGGATGGGACACATGGTGGGTGGGCTGTGTGGGAAAAGCAGTTTGACAGGGCACAGGGCTTCTTTGGGGATGTTTAGGGGAGGAACACATGCTGGGAAAAGGGAGAGATGCGGGCTATTGGGAGAGGAAAAAATGTAGGCAAAGTCGAGGGGCAAAGGCCAAATAAAAAGGTCTTTGTGAACAAGAGGGTCTCCATGTCGGCCTGCAACAAGGGCTGCTTGTGCCCAGCAGGCCTTTGTGACCTGCGCTTGCATCGTGTCCAGAGTCCATTGTGACACGGGTCCCTGCGGTGACACAGAGGGATCTTGCAGGGCCAAACCCCTGGCATTGCCACTCCCAGGAGAGCAGCGCTCTGAGGAGGCACCAGCCCTGTCAAGAGGCAGAAGCTCCTCAAGAGGAAGCAGCTCTACCGGGTGCCCTTGGCCAGTGTTCGTCAGAGCACCGCCAAAATGTCAAAAAGGCAGAAGGAGAACACCCACTGCCAGTATTGTGAGGGGCAGCCGCTGCTGTCCAGGCGGCGAGAGGTGAAGGACGGGGAGGGAGGGAGAGGCTGCAGTGGGGAGGGCTGGGGGTAGAGACCTTGGGCATGGCCTGGCACCAGGCCTTGCTCTGGGGATGAGCCAGTGCCAGGATGGCCTGGGTGAAGGAATGGCCCAGGGACAGTGAGCATGGCCAGGAACCCAAACCAGCCTGGCTGCTGTGGTCAGCACCTGCCTTGGGGCCAGAGCTGGGCTTGCCACCATGAGGGGGGACAGCATGTCCACACAGCTGCCTCCATCCCACACCTCCTTTGCTGCCCACAGGTGCCCCAGGGGCCGCCGCAGGCAGCAGCGGAGGTCACGTGGGTGACCATCATGCCTCTCCATGGGGACCAACTGGTCCCCAGACCATTCATCTCACCAAAACCAACAGGACATGGAACACAGGAGGACAGCCCGGAGGGTGGGCACTCACTGCCCCACACTGGCACAGTCGCACGGCCACAAAGATTGTCCGTGTCAGACTTGCCGCCTCTCCATGGCCCTCCATTGACAGTGATACCTCCATGCTGGCTCAGCCCTGAATTGCCAAGAGCAGCCTCAGCAAGGGTCAAGTTGCCCCCTCTGCCAGCAGCCCCAGCAGCCTCTGGGTCTTTTCCCAGAGGCAGAGTCTGGTCTGCAGCCGCAGGCCCCGTGGCCAGGGGCTACCGAGACCTGATGCCACCTTCTCCATGGGGCACTGTGGCTGCTGACAGGGCCCGGGTAACACCTTCCCTGGACAGCTCAGCTGAGAGG
>JBBMKD010000102.1:144663708-144679412 GCA_037834095.1 Argya squamiceps
AGAGAGAGAGAGAGAGAGAGAGAGAGAGAGAGAGAGACAGACAGACAGACAGAGACAGAGACAGAGAGAGACACAGAGAGAGAGAGGGAGGGGGTGTGTGTCCCTTTTTCCCAGCTTGGGGGCTGGGCGTGGAAGTGAAACTGACCCAATGGGGAAGGAAAGGGGTGGGATTACATCAGGATGAACCAAGTATTTCAGGGGTAGGAATGGGGGGGTAGAAGGAACATACTATTACAGACAAATAACAAAATACAAATACAAAAACAAATTCAAAAAACTTGAAACTTGCACTGCTACAGTGAGGAAAGACCGATGGGATGCCACTGGAGCCATGTTTGATGTCTTTCTTCTGCTTGATGCCTCCATCCCCACCTCACCCCTCTTCCACCTCATTCTTTTTCTCTCTCTCCTTCTCATCCTCCTATTTTCATTCCTTTCTATCTATCTACTTTGTATTTATTGTTAAATGAAATCGTTGTTGTTGACATTTCTAGATGGTCTCATTGGCACCTTAATTCACACAGAGGCGTGTCTCACTAATCGCATCAGAACAGGGGTGCACATCTTAACACAGAACTCCAGGTGTGGCCTCCCCAGTGAGCAGGGCAGAGGCACAATCACTGCCCTGGTCCTGCTGGCCACACTATTGCTGAGACAGAAGGCCAGGATTCCACCAGCCTCTTTGCCCACCAGGACACATGCTGGCTCATGTTTGTTTTTCAGCTACTCTCTCCCCAGCCCGGAGCACCAGTGGGCTTGTCATAATCCATGTACAGGACCCAGTCGTTTATCTTATTGAACTTCATTCCACTGGCCTGGTACCATTGATCCAGCCTGTCCACATCCCTCTGCAGTGCCCTCCTACCCTCCAACACATCAACATTCTCACTCAACTTGGTGCCAACTGTGAACTATCTGAGTGTTCCCTCTATCACCTCATCCAGATAAACAATCATATTTATCAGGACTGGACCCAATACTGAGCCCTGAGCCCCAGTAGTGATTGTCATCCAGCCTGGCAGAATGGCAGAATGTCTGCCAGCCTGGAAGAATGGATTTAACTCCATTCACCATCATTCTCTGGCCTAACCATCCAGTCATTTTTTTACCCAATGAAGAGTGCTTCCATCGCTGCCTTCAGAAGCCAGATTTTCAACGAGAACATTGTGGGAAATGGTGTCAAAGTCTTTATTAAACTCCAGGGAGACACTTCCACAGCCTTTGCCTCATTCACTTAAGCAGGTCACCTTGTAAAAGGAGGAGATCTAGTTTGGTGAGGAAGGACCTGCCTTTCATGTACCTGTGCTGGCTGATCCCCTGGTTGTCCTGTACATGCTGCAAGGTCACACTCAGGATGGTCTGTTCCACAACCTTCCCAGACACCAAGGTCTGGCTGAGAGGCCTGGAGTTCCCCAGAGCCTCCTTCCAGCAAAGGCAGACTGTGACACACACACTTGTGGGGACCAGGAATTGTGTCCTTGGGACTATGTCTATGCGAGCAAATTAAACGGAGTCAGGAACTGTCCTTTGCCTCTTTAACTCAGTTGCATACCTTGTTAGATTGCTGGCA
Organism: Argya squamiceps; assembly: GCA_037834095.1. Taxonomy (NCBI): domain Eukaryota; kingdom Metazoa; phylum Chordata; class Aves; order Passeriformes; family Leiothrichidae; genus Argya; species Argya squamiceps. Next base: position 144,665,279 of record JBBMKD010000102.1, read on the forward strand.
TTATTCCTGGTATTCTTTTAGCCAACCAGCACTGTCTCAAATCGTTCCTTATCACAGCTCAGTAATTAGCACAGGCAAGCAACCATTCCCAATAAGCAGTTTCCATGCAGCTACACTTTACTGGAGGGTGAGAGAGTGAAGTGGTTTGGACATGTTAGAGTAGCCCTTTTGGTGCCAAGGTGCCCCAGTGACAGAGAACCATCCTAAACAAACATAAATTGTTAGTATAAATTGAGTTCATGTATCCTGATTCTTAGATGAATCCTTTTACTCTGAGCAAAATATCATCTAAATGTTCTGTTCCAAGCTTGGCTGTTGCTATCCAAAAACATCTTAGAAAGAGTAAATCTTAGACCAGAAGGAGTTATATGATGAGATGAACCCTAATTTTAAAAGCAGGAGCTTTGTCTGCAAAAACAAAATTCAAACTCGTGACTGGTAAGAGCATACTGATAACTTACTGACTGTTCTTTCATCAATACAGCTTTATTTACTCTATTTTAAAATATTTTTTGCATTGTTTCAAAAGGAAGGTGCTGTTCATGTTAGAGCTCCGCTAACAGCTGACTACCATTAGTTAATTAAACTACACCACTTCCAAATGGCACTAAAGCAGCAATGGCTGGAGCCTCTGCAGCTGGGATGATGTGATTCTGCCATGAGAGCAACTGTAAACTTTGTACCAGCAGGAGTTGTGCCACCAGCCTGTGCTGGTGGTTTGCACTGGGGCAGCTGTGCCAAGGATTGTAATGTGGGAAAACCAGCAGCATAATGGAACTTCAGATGTGTCATTGAATTGATTGTTGTTCATTCTGCCCTGGTGCACTGGCTGAGAGCTCAATATTAATCTCTCACCCTTGATGTGAGTTCATTATAACAGTTTGTCATGTAGATATGCAGCATGTATGGAAGAAAGAGGAAAATTAACTGTTAACCTTATCCTGATCCAGGCATCAATGGGACCCTTTGAAACCCTCATACTTTGAGGGCATTTTTGTTAGGTGGTACCTCCAATTATGTTTCCAGTACTGAATTATTTTCTTCAATTTCTCACAAACCCTGAAGCACTGTATTTAAGCTAAAAGGCATCAAGCCTCTCTGATCCTTCCAAGTCTTCTCCAGAATCATATATTTCCTCCTTTGCAGAGCTTATGTGTTGCCCCAGCAGTTCTATTTCCTAGTGAGGTGTTTTCTTAGATGTCTGGTATCCATAGAAGTACCTGAAATCATTAAACTCAGAGACTGGATTACTTGTATGAGTGCAGCATTCAGAAACTGCACGTGTCCCTTCTGAATTAACTTAGCTGGGGACAAATTTTACTGTTTCTTTTCTCCACCTGCTCTTTGTAACTGAACTGAGTCCACACTCACAGACTTGCTTGGAACATGTTCTACTTAAATGTCACAACCAATAATAAATCAAAATGAAAATGTTACATAAATAGGCCAGAATAAAGCTGGTTTTGCGTGCTGCCAGCCTACCTGAGGGAGGTCTGGTTATCCTTAACAATAACATTAATTTTAACTTATAATAATTTTACAAGCTTACATATTAAGAAAAGACATATACAAGTATGGTAACGTCAAAAGAGGTTAGAAAAAGCTTGATGATAACTTTTTCTGTCAGAACACACTGTGACTTAAAATATTTTGCAGATCAGGTTTTTTGGGTTCTTTCTCAGGAATTCTCTTTTAGAAGAAAACCCAGGAGAAAATTTCTGATCTTTTGAGTCTCTTCAGAATCAAATATTTAAATATTGCTATCAATGCATCATTTTGATGTGTGTTCTCGGCAGAGTGGGTGCTGTGGTGATAACCTTCATCATCATACCCTTAATCTCCTCCCATTGCACCTTCTGACCACAGAGTCTCGTGGAAGGACAGTCTGAGAAACAAATATAGGCCTTCTCCAGAGAGTGAAGAAGTGCTTCACAGAGGAGAAGAGTAAGTCACAGACCTCTGTGATGATTACCAAAATTCAGTGTGCAAGACCTTTCCTTTCATTAATGTAGAGATCTGACAGCAGGTGGCTTATGCAGCCATAAACCCACAGCAAGATCAGCTGAGTGCCTTGACTGTCCTCCACATTTCCTGCACTTGGTCAAAGACACAGCTCCATTATCTCTATTACCTCCCATTTCTAGTGGATCAATGTAGACATACCTTCGTCTCTGCTGGTGGACTAAGGACCCTTGATGTTCCTAGTGGAGCATTAAGGGGAATTTAAATAATGCCCCAGGGAGGTTAAGGTGGAAGCCTGCTAGTTAGATGATTCATCTGACCTAACAGTAAGTGTCTGCCACTTGCCTGGTGGTCACATGCCTTTTATTATAGTCAATGGTGACCTGATCAGTACAGTCCATGGAGATTAGTGCATGATTCATCCTAACAAATGCAGCTATCTCACTGAGGGTGAGATGAATCATGCCACAAGCTACAAACTGTACTAATTCTTTGCTGACTTGAAAGGCATCCCAGAGTGGCTTGCTTAGAAATAAAAGCCTAACTCTATAAATATTCTCATGTAGCTAAACAAATTCCACTTCATACATCCTAAGGGCTCTCAACACTTCTGAAATAACTTTGACACCTGCACCTGAATACCTGAATTAGAAATGTCCATGTTTGAGTAACTGTATTGAGAATCCTGCTAAAATCATGGTGTCCCTACTGATGCTGAATTACACTGATAGGAAGACAATATATTGTGGGTCTTCCTGATGCATTACACCAAGGTGTGTTGTAATACTTTCCAAGGGGTGTGAGAGGTTTTTGTCTTAAGAAAGCACCAAAAGTATTGTGGAAATTATTCCAAAGATTCAGCTTGAATACACACAGCAGATAAGCAGATCTAGGTGATTCACTTACTTCTCCTCTGATGTGTTTTAAGCACCTGGGAGTGAAAAACTTACTTGGCTGAGATATTTTTTAATGGAGGAGAATAAAGGACTTCAGGCAACTTCATCTTGTCTCCTGCTGCACTGTTCTGTGGAATTGACACCATCTTTCTGACAAACTCAGAGGGAGTTGACTTCAGTAAAGCCCAGATTTTATCTCAGAAGGATAAAGCTGAAAAACTAACACAGATTTGATCTGTGATTACGAAATCCATAATATTAGTACTTGGAGTTTTCAGTTGGAGTCTAATTTTTAGGATCAAATTAAACTACTTATATTAGGTATTCTGCTAAAAACAAATTAAGAATAATCTACACAGCCTTATAATAATACTTCCCACATATTCCCTTTTGCTAAACTGTAGTAAGGAGAGTCAATACAGTTTCCTACAGAGTAATAATGCCTTGGGCATCATATTATCCCTAGACTGTGGATGGAAAAAAATTTTAAATACTTATTTAAAGCACAGTGCTAGTAGAAGTTATCAGGGCATTATCAATAAAAAATAACTAGAGTTTGAAAGCAAATAAAATTAAAATAAGTAAAATTTCTTTCTTGAACAAGAAAGACTCTAGAAAATCATGGAATCATAGAATGATTTGGGTTAGAAGGAACCTTCAAGATCATCTAGTTCCAAGCCTCTGCCACGGGCAGACATACCTTCACTAGACTCAGAGCCCCATTCAATCGGGCCTTGACACCTTCATGGTTGGGGAATTTTAAATAATGCCTGAAATCATTAACAATATCTCAGAGGAAGGAAAATCAGCTCTCTTGTTTATGTTCTGGATGTGGCCTCTAGATGTTACTGAAAGCAGGACACTAAGAAATTTTGAGGAGGTCCTTATGCCAGGGCTTGAAAGAGCACCCTGGAGACACTGGTGTATGGTGTCATAATTCTCCTTTCCAATACATCTAAAAGAAACATCTATAATGCCTCCTCTGGTGCATCAGATCTAATGCCAACACAGTACAATTTAATCACGTGCTGTAGCAGGTGTTTAGCAGACTACCCAGGACGTTAGCAGAGAATAAGACCAGATCTGTTGTCTGGGGGAATGAACAATGTGATGTGAAGCTGTTCAGCAGTTCCCAGCAATGGTGTCAATTCCTTGGTACCCTCCACGCATGCACATAGTGCTGCAAGAAAATAATGAGGCATTCTGTGCTGGAAAGACACATCTGGGAGTCCCTGAAGAAATCTAAAAGTGTTTCTTTGTCTTTGTAAAGTCCTGTCCTCTCATAGTGACCTAGAAAATGTCTTCTAGGAAAAAAAAATGAGTCTCCACTATCATTGCCACCGTACCTTTCCTTATTTTCCTTTTTGAAAGTAATCTATTATCTTGCACATAAAAATATTCTAGAAAGGTTTTATGTGAAATTAACCCTAATTATGCTTTTCATTCTCTTTCAGGGAATAACCCAGAAGCTCGAAAGCCATTTCATTATATAGCTGTAAATGAGCCACTCTAGGTTGTATAGAGGTCATGCATATATTATATTTATCTATCTATCTATCATCTACCCACCTACCTATCTACACTTGAATTGCTTTTGTTTATTCCTAATGTAATGAAAGGAAGTGTATAAACTTTTTTTTAATCCACAGTGTGGATTTCCTAGGGAAAGAAGAATGCTATCAAAGTAGGGTACAGTACATATATGCCAGAATACATCCATCACAGAAATCAGCACTAGTAAAGAGTAATCCAAAGGGGAAATAATTCCATGTTTATAACTGAAAGAGACTGAGCATTTTTTAATCCCTTCCTTATATTAATTATCATCTTTGAAAACAAGGATAGAGATTTTTTTCCTGCATTTTACACTCTATCTTTCACCTAGATGGAACCATCTGTGGAGCTATTAACTGCACATGGAGACAGCCAAACCCTTTATTTCTATTTAGACCCTCCCTAATGGATGCATTTTCTCCTACAGATGACTGGAAGACTCAATGAGATAACTACAATTAGGTGAACTGAGCTTTATTCACAGTTCTTTGCTGGTGAATATCTAATTTCTACAGTACAGGATGGGATCCTTCTGTAAAACATCAGGAACAAAGTTGCTCCACTGAGAGGAGCAAAGAAGTTGTTTTCTGATTAGACTAAAGTCAGCTGATTAGAGATGGAGAGATGGGTTCAGAACATTTGTCTAAATTTGTCAGAGCATGATTTTGCATTTGGGCTTAATTTAATAAACCTATTTTGTGGGGAAAACCATTTTCTAAAATATAAATAAATCTGAGTACCTCAGGAAAATTTCATGTTAAACCATCTCTCAAGAAAATCATGCAAGGAATGGAGAGCAGGTTTAAAATATGAGCAAAACTGCTCTCTGAAGCAACATACACCCAGGAGAGAGGAACATGAGAGAAATCTTCACGTGACGCTTACTGTCCTAAAAGATAAGGGACTGCTGTGCAGCATTGAGATATTTAATTTTGGGAAAGTTTTTCCCTATTCCTCTGGTTCCCATTCCTTTAAGACTCATTATGATTCTGTTGCACTTGGACCTTGCAAGATATGCTTTCTTTCTTATCAAATAGGAAAGCAGCATTATTTTTTTTGCTCATGCAGAAGTTTTGAAGAACTACCTTCTCACAATGAAGAATACACATTTTAGACTAAGGGATTGGTAATTTTTTTCAATTCTACCTAGGGTTTGTTATTAAGGTTCATTGGCACTGCTGTGGAGGAGGAGCTTAAGCAGCTCCAGCCCAGCCTTTGTGTGACAGGTGACTGCAGCTGCTCTGTGATTTATAGACTTAGTAAAGATGATCTTAGCAGTCCCAGAATTAGGATGAGACAGATTGCTGCATCTGAAAATATAATGTATGATGTTGCATTAAAGCTGTTACCAACAGAATTTAAACCTGATATAATTTCTATAGACATGTGTAGCTTGCTTACTGAAGGCAAGTAAGTCATTAACATGCAAAAACATTTCTTTAGAGAATATTTGCTTCTGAACACAATATGGAGCACAGAACCTTTGGATGAAGTCCAAGTTGTCAGTAGTAAAGTTGAGTGAATGATTCAGAACAAGCAATGTGACAGATGAATTTTTCTTTCTGTTTAAAAAGTGTCTTCAGACACATCAGTATTTCTTAAGACTGATTTGTCTCAAATCAACTTGTGTAAAGGGAGAAAAAATCACCACAGAACAACAACAAAAAAATCCTTAAGTATATAGCTTGATCTTGAGAACTCTCCTTGATAATACACATTACTCTACTCCCAGAGACTAGTGCAAAAGAATATTTTTTTTTAATTAAAGAAAACAAAAACTAGATGTTTCATCTAAACAGGAAGCTGCTCTGCGGAGGATTGGTGGTGTTTATAAAGGTGTATGGCAGAAAATATTCTATTTGGTCTGTCTTTACTTGTTAAGGGTTATTGGGTTAAAAGTCTGTGTAGGAAGGTGATGTGAGCACTACTGTTGAAAAATTGCATTTCTAGATTTCTTTTGGAGGTATTTTTTTCTCTGTCTGCAGTGATGGGGCACTTATCACTCTGAAGATCTTTGAGACAACTTTGGTGAAACAGCAAGGTTCTGTGGAGGTCCATACCAAGGGACCTCCAAGTATTTGGATCCTTTGATCTTTGGTCATTGGCTCTTAGTTTAGTGTGACTATGGTGGTGCTGGGCAAATGGTTGAACTCAGTGGCAACAGAGGTCTTTTTCCAACCTAAAAAATTCTCTGGTTCTATCCATAAAATACCAGGTCAGGGAGACAAAATCAAGGAATTTTGCAGAGAATACTCTGAGACGGTTGAATTTGGCTACAACTCATCTGGGAAACCAGAGATGTTCAGACAAATATCTCAAGCTTCAGATGATATTTCCTGATATGATCTACTTAGATCTGTGAGGTTTCTCACCATTCCTCACTAGCTGTGGTGAGGACAGAACTAGTTCCTATACAGAGATAATCCCTCTGCACTCAGGACTTTCCTGTTAATGGATTGCTGGAAAAAGGCATAATAAATGACCTTGGTGATGGGCAGTAAAGCAGTCAGTGGGGTATACCAGCAAGCGCCCTGAAGATTTGCTGTCTCATTATGCTTTTCTGATCTACTTTTCCCTTTCTCCTCTCACACCTTGTCAGTTCAAAATACAAACCAGCTGAAGGAGGTCTTAGCTCTGTGCATGCAAGATTCCTCCTGAAATGGATATTGTGGCATCCCAAAGGTCTCCAAGTGTCTACACTCCAGCAGTAATACAGGCATAAAGTCAGCTGAGCTATCTCCATACTACTGTCCATGGATTTCTGCCAGAAGATTTGTGGCTCATTATTCAATGCTTCATGTACTGGCTCAAAAATAGAGGGAATGTTTTGGGTTATTATAGGAGTGATCTATAGTGGTTTGGGAAATTCCTTTTCCTAAAGAGCCCAAGAAAAAACAGCTCTGGAAACACAGCATGATTTTTTCTTTAATGGTAGAAGCACTGCTGTCCGTCTGTTGAAGGAAGAACTAACCTCTTACTAAGCTGTTTTTTTTCCCCCATCAATTCCTGTTTAGTTAACAGTGTTTAAACTGCATCATTATAGTCCTTTCCTCTAATAAATGCTTCAGCCTTTCAACTAGAGCAAGGTGGTTTATGTGTGTGTACACTGCAGAGCCATTCTGCAGTGCCTCATGGCAGTGTTTGCAGAGGATGTAGTAGGAGTTTAGTGCCATCTCTGAGGAATTGGACCACTGTTATTTACAGTCACGCGAGTGTAAGTCCTTGCATATAATTTCTGAAATGTCAGCCTGATACAGTACATAACAAAGTGTGAAATTCTGTGCATGTTTGTGCCACCAGATTTTGGCATGAATTTGGAATTTGAAGAGCAGGAACTGGTCCCACTAAATAATAGGAACCTTGTGGAGTCATGCCAGCTGCTTCCTGATAATGTGACCTTTTCTTCCATGTTTCTCTTTCCCTGTCTGGTTGATGGATAGGATGATTTTAAGAGAGTTTAGTACATGATAGGGCTGCCAGGTTTGGATCCACATCCAATTATTTCCAAAGGTCAGAGGTACTTGCACTGGGCATTGTCGTTTGCATTCCTTCTCTTAATTTCCAGGAATACTGGTGACAAAAATAAGGCAGAGCATAAATCTACTGAATATATGAATCCTTGGCTAGATATCACTGCTATCTTTCTTATTGTACCATATATTTTAAAAGAAACCAATTTATTCCTTACTGCCTGCTCATAGGTCTTTTTGTACCTTCTTATTCCAGCATTGGGCTTCCCTGGAGACAAAACTGAATTAGAGAGATTGCTGGATTGATTCAGTTTGGCAGCTCCTGTGTTAATATTGGTCTTAACTTCAGGAGTTGTCAAACAATAAAAAAATGAATGGAAAACCAAAGCATGCTGGGGTTTTTAGTTTTGACATGATAGAAGAAAGAAAAGCAGAACTGAAACAGCTTAGGTCTCCTACTTTGTTCTATCTGTCCTGAGATAGAAAGAAACCCATTTAAACTTTTTGAGATCAATAACCATGAAAAACCTATGACTAAATAAATCAAAATGAGAAAATCATTGACTAAAGTCATATTCTGGCTAGCTAGTTATTAAAATGTGCATTTACATTTTGTCAGCCACTATTTTCTTGAGCCCCATATGCTTCAAATTTAAAGATTCTGTAGCTTCTCTGAATTATTTTTACATTTATCTTTCTGTGGATCCAGATCTTTGCTTTTGGTTAGAAGGAACAAAATTCCTGAGGACTACAATCTTTTAGATTCTGTGCAAGCTATAAAGTTCCCCTGAAACCACGTTCATTAATTTTGCAGAAGTTGCAGCCTTAAGGCTTTAAAAAGTGCTAAGCAATCAGCAGTCACTCATTTGGGAGCCTAATTATGGAGTTAGGAAACAAATATGTCTTGGTCTATCACTTGCCTTGCATAATTTGTGTTCTGGGACTTAACCCCACACCTGCTCATACAGATGTGTAAATACTTGAGACTTCTGGGTACCAACACAGAGCTCTTTCCAAGTATGCCACTGAGTGACATGGGAAAGCATCTGCACCTTCACCCCATCAAGAGGAGTCTCCTGGTCACTGAAATTGGTATTTTATGATTTCAGATATCATCTGAAGTATTTGAACTGTCTCTGAGTAGCAAAATAATTACCTCTATGATATGACTTGATATACATTCTCATATACATTGTTCAGGAAAAATGGAAACATTGTCCTTTCAGATGTGGAATAAACAGAATTAAGCAAAGATATGCTATTTTCTGAACTGTTTATTTTAAAGGGACATTTCTAACCTCTATGCCAAACCAACTCAACTCAATTTTAGCAGTAATTCAATTTTTTTTTCTCCCATGTTTTATTGACAATAGCAATAGACACTGGCTTTTGAAGGTAAAGCAGAATTACTTGGAATGGACTGGCACCGTTTTTCTGACAGAGAGTTTGGAAGAGGAGCTGAGCTCACCCAGGTGGACCAGGCAAGCCATGACCTTGGACTCATTTACCCCTCCTTCCCTTTGTTCATCCCTAACCTGAATCCCTTCCCCCTCAATTCTTCTTTTTCCTGTTTTAATAGCCTGAGGTGATGTTTGCTGCATAGTTTGAGACTTTGACACTTTTGAAGGAATGTAAATTAACCTTTTTCTTTTAAGTATGAGATTACACTGGTGGGTAAGCCGTGGCCAAGGGCCAAGCTCCCATCCAGCTGCTCTCTCGTTCCTCCTCCTCAAGGAGTCAAGTGGGAATAGTAGGATGAAAATTCTCTTCATTTAAGACAAATACAGCAAAATCACTTTCCAATTGCCACTATGGGCAAAACATATTTGACTTGGGGAAAGGTGGCTCAATATACTATCAGTTATAATAGATTTAGGTAATCAGAAACAAAAAAACTAAACACCTCCATCCCACACCCTTTCCCAAACGCAGCTTTCCCCCTTCACTCCCAGTTGCTCTCCCATGAGGGTAAATATGTGGGGCTGTGTTTGGTCTCTCACAGCCCCAGTGTGGGCTGGCCTGTTTCTCTGGTTGCAGTCTTACAGGGACAGCTGTTCCCAGTGGGGTCTCCCCATCTGTCTCCGTATTCTGTGGCTCCAGGGGTTTGCTGCCTCCAGCTTCCTCCTTTCACACTGGAGTGTAACTGATCCTCTCCAGGACAGTCATCAAGGCACATGAAGGAGCTCTACTTCCATATTCCTTTTAGATACTGAGTTCCTCTTTACTTTCATGCCCCATAACTCCTTCCAGTGGGAAAAACCCTACAAATGCCTCCTGCCACTCTCTCTTCCTGTGCATATCCATTCCCAACCCTTTCCTTTCAGTGGGACTGAAGAGTCAGCTGTGAATGCCGTATTTCCCAAAAATAGTGCAATGCTTTCTGAATGACCCAAGCATAGGCTTTGTCTGAGGTTGCTGGACACATGTGCCTTGAAATTATTGCTAAGATTTGTAAAGAAAAGGACAAAGACCAAGGATTTGAATTTAGATAAACTCCTTTACAGCTGTGGAGCAGGTGGAATTGGTCCTCACTCTAAATGGTCAGAAACTGGGAGTATGGCACTGCAATAAAATCTCCAGGGGTAGGAGGGTTAAAAGGGTAGGAGTCATGGATGCCAGAGTGGACAGACAAATTATACAATGAATTTGATGGAATAGAAACATGGGAAGAGAAACAATTAAATGATATCAAGGAAAATGTGAAATCTGATCTGGGTGCATTGAGGGAAAACTCTTCCCAAATATCCACTTGTTAACAGGAAGGACCAGCTTGAGAAAAATCTGAGCTAAACCTAAAAAATCTACAAAAAGCTCCACAAGCAAAGATATTTTCCTAGTACTCCCAACCTGGCTAATCTGGGAACTTGAGAGGGGATGTGTTTGTCTGGGAGGTGATGAGGATGGATGGGGTAATGGAGAATGCCTCTGCCTCCAGCATCTTCAAGTGCTGTGTGCACACACTCATCTTCCACTCAATGCAATTTCGTTTAGATTGTTGTCCCACCTCCCCATGACACAGGAGTTGTGTTTCCCCTGGAGAGACTCCCAGATGACTCCCTGCTAAATTTCCCATTTTGTTAGAGTCAAGCAATAATTATAAGACATATCAGGAGAGGCACTGACTTAGAGAAACAGCAAGAAAAAGATGTGATTCTTCTGGCAATGAAACTGTGAAGAACATCTAAAAGAGGAAGATGAAAAAATAGACACCAAAACAGGAAATGTAAGCTTTGAAAAAGGAGTCAGAATTGCTAAAGCTGTTTTCAGAAGAAAACAGTTTATTGAACAGATCTTTCTCTGAACAAAAGTGATATTTGCAATTAGAGTTGGTCAGAGAAAAAGGCAGTTTAGCTTTTTAAAAAACAAAAATGTTGCAAAGAATTGATCTGAAATGTTATTCAGGGTCAGATCCATCATTCCCCTTCTCTGCTGCTTTTTATCTGAGACTTCCAGGCCTCCAGGCACCAAGGAAGACAACTTCACCTTAGCCAGAATCACATCACATAGTTGGTTTTTCTCCTGATATCTGATATGAATTAATGTCCTCACTAGAAATTGCCAGTTTAAATCATCGATTGCTAATGATTAAATTAGCCTAAGCCTAGTTAGCTATCAAAACATTCAATCCCTTTTGGAATTATATTTATTATCTGTCTGACTAGGGAAGCATAGGAAAATGCCCTGCATCATTTTGTGATGATGAGAAAAACTAAGTGTTTGTGAAAAACAAAAAGCTTTTCACTTTGTAGAAACGAAACAAAAGTCCATGTTGAGACAGGTTGCTTTTATTTGTTTGAGAGAGAATGATGAAATAAAGCCCAAACAAATCGAAACATCAACAGGGCTAGAATGTTTGGGAGGGAAAAATGAAAGGCTATTTTTTAATTGACAAGCAATGTGAGTGAAAAATATTCATACTGTTTGAACTCTTCAAAACCAGTTCTATTTATAACTGGGGAGAGGCGAAGAAGATGCATTTAAATGTGGGTGCAGGAAATGTTCTCATTTCTGCAGTTTGTGAAGGCTCTGCCTGATTTCTCCAAAATGAAACATTAGGCAAGTAGCTAGGGTCTGATTCTTTACTAGAACAACAATTTTAACAACACCAAAGTCATTGGACCTATGACAATTTATGCCAGTGGAGAGTTGGTTCACGATATTCCAATGCTCCTAATCTTTGGAGTGTAACAGGAAGTACATTCTTTAGTAAGTTTATTGCAAAAAGCTCAGCTACTGTGTTGGGCAGTCCTTTTGTAATGTCCATTCATTAGCACTGTTGGGTGGATGTAAGTCAATCATTAAGTCCCCTCTCCTTGCATGCAGCTCAGCTCCATTCAGCCTTCATCCAGAAATGCGGTTTCTTTTATTCTTTGCTCTCAGGATATGCAATCATTTTAATGTCAAAGAAAACTATAGGTACATAATCATATGTTTGGCTGGATTAAGCATTTTTCTGGCACTAAATACAAGATGCTAACTTACAGGACTTGAGGCTGCTGTGGTTTATATGTTTTTTCTTGAGGGTAATTTCATAACTCCATGCATGTAACAGGAAGTAGACGTAGTCGAACAGTATTTGACTGCAGAAAAATATGAAATTGAGCTTTCAACTGAATTGTTATTTCAAATTAGATTTCAGTGATGCCTTCCATGGACTACTACAGGTACTTCACACTGTTTTCAATTTCACACTTCAAAATCCATTCCCTAATAGATGATACTATATCCACACTAAAAAAATGTGTAAGAAATCCCACTAAAGACACAGGAGCACAGTCTGTATGGCTTTATTTTGTGGTGGGACATCATCTGATTATTCTTAATCTCCTCTGTTAACAAGACTTATGTCAGGTGCTAAGATCCTGTATTTCATTTATAATCAATCATTCACTCCACAGAACAGCTTTTACTGACAAATAATTTCTCTCTTTTTCAGATCAGTCACTAACCTGTCTGACAACATTTGGGACAGAATCATATCTTAAAGTAATTAAGCATAGATAAAACTGCTTCCAACTTGTTTTTGACTTAACCTTTCCCCTAGTCTAGTCTGCCTTCCCCAGCTGTATGATTTTTGAAACACCCACAGTTGCAACTCAAGTGAGTAGATGAAATTCTGGCTTCCAGCTGCCAAGCTCTTACTGACCTTAGTCACAAAAGAAAGGATTTTACCTACTGGCAGTCGTTTAGCACCTTTGAAAATCAGTGATTTAACAACTGGCCAAAGGCCAGACCAGAAATCAATGCCAAAAGGAGGACTAGACCTCTGTAGGGTCTAACTCCCAGTGTGGCTCTGGAAGCACAAGGTGCTTTCTTGCCATGTACTATGTCACAGATTTTTCTGTCATTTCTAAGTCCTTTTTCTCTAGTACATGTGGGACTGGGGAAGAAACCTGACAATATCCTGATTTAGTTGAAAACATGCACTGGCTCCTTTACCCTGCAGTACAAGGGAATTTAAACATTCTGAGAAGAAAAATGTCTCCAGGCATGAGGCAGAAAGAAAAGAATAAGTTTTCAGAAACTCCAGCTGTAAAGGAAAAGTGAAAAACACAAGCTCTTCAGAGTATGAAAGGTTCAAGGGGGTAGGAGAACCAGTGCCTTGAGATTTAAAAAAGGGCTGGGTTGGCTTAATAGAAACTTACGCCAGGTTTTTTCCTACTTGGAGGGTGCGGAGTATTACATACAAAAAGGAAAGAAAGGAGAAGTCTGGCTGCTTTGAAGGCTGTTAAATGTGCTTACGTACTGGGGAAAGAGGGAAAAGGGAGAGCCAGCTCATGAGAGGTGGAAGTACATCTGAAAGTGAACTGCTGTTGGCTCTGGGAGGCCAGCAGAATTTTCTTGATCTAGTTTAACAAGTCATTTTGCTAATAGAAAGGTTATATCCTTGGGGTTTTTTGGCTAATATTAGGCTGCAGAGACTGTTGCTTTGGTTTTACGGGGAGGTTTGTTAATGTGAGAGCACAGGGAACAGATCTTTGATTAGTAGGATGAAAAAGATGGAAAGCTGTAGAGAAAGCATGCCTGACCCAGATCCTGCTCCTATCACTATAAACACTAGTTTACTTCAGAATAACACTGGCATGAACAGCTTCACTCTTGATATTTTTCACTACCTACTACCCACCAAGTGTTTGTGTTCTGTCTCTCCTCACTGAGCGCCCAAACAAAAGTGCAGTTGTCCTGGGTTGTAGAATAAGATATGCACAAAGTATTCTATCACCCTCTTCATCATCTGTTGAAACCAATTGT
>JBBMKD010000102.1:144679512-144694488 GCA_037834095.1 Argya squamiceps
TTTTTTTTTGTATTATTGCATTTATTTTATTTTACCTTTTTTTTTCTTTTTTCTTATTAAATTGTATTTCTGACTTGAAGCCTCTCATTTGTTTTGCTTTCAAACCATTACAGCAGTTCATACCTGCATATGTGCACTCAAAGTCCAAACCCATCTTGGAGCATTTTGGTGCTTTATAGGGCTTTTTCCCTCTGAGGAACTGTTGGGTAATGAGATTTCCCACTACCTTCCATGAAAAAAAGCATAAGGTAAGAGTATAGCAGGTTGGTATCCAAGGTACTCCAACCTAAGGACTACTGGAAGGATTGCAGGAAGCTTTAATTTACTATGTCATCCATCTTTCATCACTTCAAACTATACAGTAGTGAAATATGATAAAAAGTGAGCTCCTAAAAATGAAGCTCCTATTAACTTTATGCTTTGAACACAAGTCCTCTCAGATAAACATCATGTTCTGCAGCCCCTACTTGTGCTGTGGGCTTCCTCCTGCAGGCATCTGAGGCATATGTGGAATCAGAAAAATGAGACTGTGGTTAGGACTTGAGCTACCAGCACTATACAGGGATGAATCTTCCCATCAGAGAGCTATCAAGATGCCTTCACCATTTCCATGACCCCGAAGACTGGTGTTACCTTAGCATAAATAGAAAACAATGAATTCTGTAAGGTCTACTTATAAATGTGTAACTACTGAAACCAAAACTAGATCTTATTCTCTCCTGACAAGCTGGATATGTGCAAGTTACCTGTGCTTTGAGTCTATATTTAGTCATGATTTAATTCACACATGGTAAGGAGTTTTTGGCATTTGCACTATGGGTTGGCAGACTGTCAAGTAACTCTAGAATTCATTCAGACTAGGAGAGGCTCTGGGCTGACCTACCACAAGTAAATGATGCTGTTTCCCTTAATTAGTCCACCAGAGCTACTACCTTGAGTATCCTTCATCTAATTTTCTTGCATGCTGGGATCTAACAAATACAATGAGTGAAAAATAATGGTATTTTTCACTCATTTGTAATAGTGCTTTTCTTTAAATGGCATTAAAGTGTTCCTCAAATGCCAAACTTCTTTGTGAAAATATTCATGTATCAGCTTTAGTAATATAACTAAATATTTAGTTGTATCTGCCTATGTCCCAGGGGTTTTGTGAAGCTTGTATAATTGAAGTTTGAACTGTCATTATTTGGGAGATGAGATTATCTATCATTCATGAGCTTTCAACTGAATACCAGTTTGTTTGGAAGAGAGAATGCTGGCAAATCCTGAAAGTTTTGTGATTTCCAGTACACATAATTATTCCTCCAAATATTCACTCTGTATAGTTTGCTTTTTATTACTAGCTGTTCATTATCCACAGTTTTTTTTTTTTTTTTTTTTTATATTCCTGTCTAAAAAACACAGTCACCCAGTCAGGTACCAGAAGTAACAGTATGTGAGTTCTGTGACCATTCACCCACCATAAGTAACATATACAGGAACTTGCACAATCAAAACAAACAGAGCATGAATAATATGCAGACAAAATTTGTTTTCATGAGCTATTCCATGAGTATTTATGAACTAGAAATACATTTGTAGAAATTAGGATCAGAGTGCAAGGAGAAAAGTGGAGCCAAACTTGCTGGAATTCAATTTCTACCCATAGTTTATGCTGGAGTTACAGATAGGTAAACAAACTTCAGATGAATCACACAGTGTTGTGCAGCAAATTGCTGGGACCAGAAAGGAAATGGCAACCTGGTGACACTTCAACCCTGCATAGCAATGCTTTCCCTGCCTCCCATCAGGCTGCTGTGCTGTGACCCCTGCTAGGCTGAATTGCAGATGTGCACCCATCTCCAACCTTACATTAGATTTGCCTATATTCCACACTAGCAGTTTCCTTTGAGTTTCCCATCACAGCATGGGAGATGCTCCTCGTGCACCAAAGTCAGGATGACTGTGGGAGGAATCCATGCTATGGACTGCAGGAACTTCAAATCTCTTTCAAGATCAAGAAAGCCTTGTGGCTCAAATACTATCTGTTTCCAGGTAGCAGAGGTCCAGGCTTTTGTAAAATACCCACTAATTCATCCAACATGTCTGTCATAATTTCCCAGATCACCCAAAAGGATGGATGTGAAAGTGGAGCTTTTCTCATTGCCTTTATTTTTTGCATGTTGTCAGGTTTAACTCTGCATGGCAACTAAGTACTATTTGCTCAGCAGCTTGCTCACTCCCCTCCACCTGCAGTGGGACTGGGAGGAAAATTTGAAAAAAGAAGAAAAAAACCTCATGGGTTGAGATAAGAACAGTTTAATAATTGAAATAAAGGAAGGAGAAGAAGAAGCAGAAGAAGGAGAAGAAGAAGAAGCAGAAGAAGAAGAGGAAGCGGAAAAAGAAGAGGAAGAGGAAGAGGAAGAGGAAGAAGCAGCAGAAGCAGAAGAAGAAGAAACAGAAGAAGGAGAGAGAGAGGAATAAAGAATAAACCCCAAGACAAATAAGTGATGCACAATAAAAATTGTTCATGATTCACTGACCACTGCCTAGCCTGTCCACCAGCAGCAATTGCCCTCTCACGGCCAGTTTATATACTGGGCATGACATTCTGTTGTGTGGAATATTCCTTTGTCCAGTTCAGATCTCCTCTCCTAGCCTTACTTTCTCAGGGATTCTTGTGCACCTGCTCCCTGGAAGAGTGTGAGACACTGCAAAGTCCTTAATTTAGAGAAAGAACTACTGAGCAACAACCAAAACATGACTTTGTTATCAACGTTATTCTAATTTAAATCCAAAATATAGCACTGTACTAGATACTAACAGTAAAATTAAATCAAGCCCAGTGAAATGAGAAAGTTGACTTTTTCTTTGAAACATATACAAAAGTACAGCTTTTGCACTTACAGATTTCCTATGCATTTTTACATAGCCAGAGGATCACAGGGGGATAAAGCTGCTCTGTATTATTTCCTTGTAGAAAAGGCATCTTCTTACCCACAAAATCGAGCAGGGGCTTAGATTAAAGGCAGACAAGAGCCTGAGAGCATAAGCAATGAATTAAACCCCCCTTTTTTCTTTCATCTGGCAATAAAATCCTGCCTCATGTTTAAAAACGCAAATGTTGCATATTTAAAAGCAAAGATAGTGTGTGTTACACCGACCAGCTGCATAAATCCTAGTGGCCTTGGAAAATTAATGTTTTGTTTTAAGCAAAGCTGAAGTTACTCATGTTATTTCACTCTATCAATAGTGAGTACATTAACATTATCTAGTGTCTGGAAGCACACTATTAATTTACCTTGTACTGTCCCAATAGAGGGAAAAGAATTGTTCAAGGCAATGAGGCGTATCTGCTTCCACTCCTTGGGACTCCTTACTTCCAAATAATCAATATTAATGTGGTGAAGGGAGGGCAGAGAGGAAAAGGATTCTCTGACTGATTTATTAGCTAAAGCCACATCACAGTGGAATGAGAGTGTGAAGATTCTTTACTAGACTGAACAGACACTAAATGGTTTATCAAGGGTGGAGTCACTGTCACTGTGTCCATCTGAAGTCAGGATTAATATGACATTTCCTGGCCAGGAGGCTGACAGATATAACTTTCCATTTCCAAAATGATACATTTTTGATTGTAGGAAAAAAATCCAATATGTTCTCAAAAATACTTGCTCGCTCCACTACCACCTTTTTTTTTCCCATTAAGGAAAATGTTTTCTTTCAGAAAAAGCAGGTTGTTTTCTCTGATGAGAACATCTTTTTTTCTACAGGTCAGATGAATAGCACAACACACAGTTTTTAACAATATCTTGGCAACTCCCTGGCAAAGTACAAATGGCAGGAAGTAAAAAAATGGAATACTGGGGGGGTGGGAGTGAGGGGGGGATTTTTAAGTAACATGACCTGAATATTTCTTTTTAAATGATGGGAAAAGTAATTGCCAAAGAATGACCTTCTGTCCTTTCGACCTTCAGCAAGCAAAAAGTTACTTTTAGAATTGCATTATGGCAGCAAATGCTGTAATCTATACATAGGCTGAAGTCAGAGAGGGATGGCAAGCACACTGCGGCAGTACTGAAACATTTGGTTCTGGCTGTCCACAATAACACATGCTTCCACTTGAAGATATAGATAACAGTCACAAAAAAAGCTCAGCTAGGGGGAAAAAAGATGACTCAAACAGTGTCAGAAAAAACAGTTTATTTTCTTCATATTGCTAACAAGAGTAGAATACAGGTCTGAGTGCTTAACTCCCTACTTGTAAGATTTGAAACACAGCTGCTTAACTTCCTTTCTTTATTAATTATATCAAATTAAGATAAAAGAATGCCTAAACTCATGTCTATACACATACACTTATTTTATGGGAAAGCACCACTGAGTGCTCATTAAACCTGCAGTTGGGACTTTATAAAGAAGTCCCAAAGGTAGACCACGCAAGTTGTTCATATTGTCCCTTAAATACTGTGGCCCAGGAGATACTTGGAATTTACAGGAGAAGTAACTGGGTGGACACTTTCAGGCTGGAATTAGAACACAAAGCAACTCGTAGAATGATGACATAATTATGAAATGATGGGGTGACAATCCAGGCTATGTAGTGGTGACAATAGGGAGCGATAAGGTGCTGTTGCCCTCTTCTCTGTGCTCTGCTTTTCTTGGTGCTGGGGAAAATTCAACCCCTCACACAGCTGACATTTTTTGGGATGGTTTTTCGTGGTAACCTACAGTGAAATACATATCACAGAATCATAGGAAGGTTTGGATTGGAAGGAGCCTTAAACATCATCTTGTTCCAACACCTTGCCGTGGGCAGGGACACCTTCCACTCTGTCAGGTTGCTCCAAGTCCCGTCCAGCCTGGCTTTGAACACTCCCAGGGATGGGGCATCCACAGCTTTTCAGGGCAGATTGTGCCAGTGTCTCACCACCCTCAATAAAAAAATTATTCTCAATAAAAAAATTATTCTCAATATTTAATCTAAACCTGTTTTTTTTTAGTTAAGCTGGAACATCCTCCTTGTGCTGTCTCACTTTAGTTTAAGTATCTGCAGTGTGGACTTTTACATAACTTATGAACTTCCTTCATATGTGTATTTTGGGATCAGAGGAACTGCACCCAAGGCTCAGGCCATTATACCACCTGTAGCCAAACACTATCTCTTAAGGTTTATTCTTTACTTCTTTTCACAACCTAAAGTGAGGACACTGTCCACTGCAAAGTGTGTGTTGTGCTTTCTGTGTGTTGGTTAATACAACATGAATCTGCCTCTAAATGTATGGCAGGTTTATGCAGCCAAAATGTGAGGATTTTAAAAAGTGAATCAAGGGACCATAACTAAGAGTAATGGGATGATATTAAGTGAGACAAGTGGTACAGCGAGTGTCAAGAAATGCTCCTGGGCAGTGCGGGCACTTGGACTGTGGAGGGGGCTCTTGGGGGATGGACACTACGTAATGTGCACTTAACGATATCTAAAAGGCACAACACTGCACTCACTGCTGCCCAAACTAAATGATATTGCAGGGGTTTACTGCCCTTTATTCAAGGTACTAGGTTCTAAATCATTGTTTAAAACCTATATAACCTAATTCTTCTCTGGGGTAACTTATCTGAAGTTCTCAAGGGTGAAAATGAGCCCTCACAAGTAGGAGGGAGTACTGCAGCACCTGGAGGCAACACTAAGAAACAACAGATTTTTGTAACGGATAAATTCAGTTTAGTTTGAGACAGGAAATAATTCCATTTCTCCCTAGTTTCATGGAAATTACACCCTAGAAAACTCCCCTGAAGGATATGCTGTTGCAAATACTCTGTAAACACAAAAAAATATCATGCACTGTGGTCTTATATCAAACTTTTCCCTCCTGAGTCCAAGGATAAAAAAAACAGGGCAGAAATCTCAATGAATACATTTTAAATTAAACACTCATTTAAAATATGTGATTTTGGTATGTTTGTTTGGAGAAGAATATTTTTTTACAGCAGCTGCTGGAGGCACCTTTTTATTTCTTTGTATATTCCTTTCACTTCTAATTGTTTCAGTCCTTAGAAAGATTGATTATATTGTTAAATCCTGCTTTCTTGATATGCCTTGCACTTATACTGAGGAGACCTCAGCCTTAAGTGTCAGAGATTGTCTGAGACTTTTGGGTGCACCCAGTCTATGTTTCAGAACTCACATCTTGTGTACTCACCAGGTGAATGACCCTGAGATTTGCTCAGTTGGTCAGAGCATGGTGCTCGTACACCAAGGTTTGTAGATTTAATCCTTGTATGGGCCACTCACTTAAGAGCTGGACTTGATGATCCTTGTGGGTCTCTTCCTCCTCAGAATATCCTGTGATCTGGAATGGAGGAGAAGGGTCAGCGTTGCTTGGAAACAAACAGAAAAAAGCATAAGAGTTAGTTAAATGGAGGTGACTCACAAAAGAGTTAGAACATTTTCTCCCAAGATACCAATATTTTGGTTTTTAATCCTGCTTTCTGGGGAGTTCTGAAGAAGATATCAGCCAATATATAATTTTGTTTTCATATTCCTGATTAGAAATACAAAACCAAGACAAGAACAGAAACCTACTCATTACCTTTCCATCCTGAGAGGAGGTTCTGAAATCCTTAGTGAAAATCACATGAGATTTCCAGGGGCATCTTGTATCTTTGGAACACTCAGGGGTTCCAGAGATGCTCCTAAAAGATGTGCGATACTTGAAGTGCACTGAGATGACGTGTGAAGATAACTATGGACACTGGTTCCTCAGCTCTGCAAAAGTCAATAGCAACAGGATCAAGTTCTATCTGACAAGCAACAATTTCTCTTTAGTACACTCTGTGAATCTTAGTTGGCCAGTATTGATAATAATATTCTTTTACCTTTGCAGGAACAGTAATTTGAGATTAACTCAGTGCTGTGTTTAGTACAAACATAGAAGACAGGACAAAGAAAGATGGTTTGGTTGCCCTGCTCAAAAGAAACATCCAAATGTTGCCTTCTGGTTAAGATGATGTGCATGGTTTGGACCTAACTAAGAACCACCCTACATTCCTCTCCTGAACGTGAACTGTAGCACCTCCCTACAGAGTTGGTGCTGTGACTGCATCTCCAGCTTTACAATTTGACTTTGGTCTTCCACCTTCTGCTCCTGGAGATTTTAGCATTGCTTTTTCTCTAAAAGAGCTGTTACTAAATTAATATCTTGACCTCAGTGAAGCAGAGAAAAGGAGAGATTTCTTCAGCAGGAGCACAAGAAAGGAAGATCCCGTAATCTTCCCACTTCCTTCCTGCATTTGCAAGGCCAAAAGAGAACTTGAAGCAAGTAACCCCCTGCTCTTAGTGCAGCAGCCACTGTTTCATTAGCCCAAGCATGCTCCATCCCTCTTCTTTAAGTACAGATCTGCACTCTCATCCTCCTTGCTGTTTCTTACCTCCTATTCACATTTATTATTGATATCACCTATCAATAATGCTTTCTGCTGCTTCAAGAGTTTGGCTTGTCTGTCAGATCCCAACTTTCAAGTGCTCTTTTGCTTTACCTCATTATATTTTTAATGACGTACACACTTTTTCTTTCTTTTCCATGCTGTGCCTGTCCCCTTCCTTGCAAAGTCTGAGGGAGAAAGGTGTTGGCTGAGTAAGGACAAAGGGAACAGTGTTGATGGTTTAAGCAGTTGCTGCCACACTCCCCTTCAGCTTACTAACCAGTTTAGTAGCCTCTGTTAAGGTAGCAAATGCACTTGTTTAAAACCCTGTTCAAGCGTAGATGCTTGCTTAGAAACACCACACAAGAGAAAAACCTACTTATTTTCTTGCAATTTTGATGCAAATAGATGTACTTGGCCTTTGAAAAGACAGTTCTCTTCATCAGGTTTCCCAGCTTTATGGATTGCAATCTTCAGCCTATTTTATCTTTTTGTTTTCAAATCAGCTCATTTTATAATGGCTAAGGTAACATCCTGTTACTCAGAAGACACAGCAACATTAGAGCAGTTATACCTGAGAACAGGATTACAGCATTCAACAGACAGACTCAGTGCCAAACAGAGACAGGATTACTAAATTAGTCTAATATTTAATTTGACCGCCTTGTATAACTGAGGAACCTGATCACAAAGGGTTTGCCAATGATATCAGAATAACACCAGCATAAATATTTTGAGTCCATAGAGGAAGTTTCATTGCCCTTTAACTTCTAACAACTCTGTCCTGACTCCAGCCTAATACAGCATTCTCTCTCTTGTTGCCATTTCCGCTGTCTGCTGCCTCTGTGAGTCTGTTTGGGTCAAAAGACACATGTGTTATGTTTCCAGAAACCAAATCAACCAATTATGTCATTTCCCATTATTATAGTTATTTAATTGCAAAAGAATAACAACAGAAGAAATGCAACAGGCAGGCAAGATCCAACTTTCTAGTTGAGTGGAGTGAGCCTGTCATACTGCTCCTGCCCGTGTCAGCCTGCTCAGGGTCTTGGTGTGATGGTCAAACTTTCCAAGCTTTGACAGAGGTGGGGCCCATGGAAGGTAAAAGATATTACAGTCATATGTAGTCACTGGTCCTCCAACTCTACAAACCACATTGTGGCTTCATGCACAAATATGATTTTCGGGGTATTTATAGAACAGTCATACTGTGATTTAAATGGGTGCAAGAATTAATTATACAGGGCAGAAGTTGAAAGGAACCTGAGGGTGTTGTGAAGACACTGTAAGTGTCTGAACAGAGGAGACAGAGTCAAGTGCTCTTATGCTGCTTGAAAGTCATGTACACGTGATAAAATATAGCAGACAGTGCACTTTGCTGACAGGGTATCAGCATCTCTCCACTGCACATCAAGAAGCAGTTCCAGTCACAATCAGAGACGCGCAGGATGCTCAGGAACAGCTGAGCTCTCTGTGAGATCCATCTTATTGATAGTCCCTTCAGCACAGTCTGTACCTGGATCTGGAAAGGAAACTGGTGAACACTGCAGTGCACACCATTCCATGGCTAGTGCACTACACAAGGATGGCTCTGCGTGCTGTCTACACCCTGGCCTACTACCAGGAGCATTTCCAGGATTCAGGAAGATCAAGATGTCTGTGTTGCCATGGTGGAGCTGCAACAGACCTGCTCCCTTGTTAACTTCCAATAAAGGGAATACTTTACACTCTGGTCTTGGTATCATAATTCCATGGCTTCAGGAAACAGAATTATCCTGATCTCTTACTTGGACGGGTAAGGCACAGCATGAGTGTGACTAGAACTGGTGCCTCTGGGTGTATTATAGAATTTATAGATATGGGAACACAACATACAAGGATTTTTGTCTTATCAGATTGATGTCCTCTATGCTCATACCTTTGGAAGAGCTGTGATAATTGAGATAATCCTCATCCCTTAAAGCAGCTTTTTAAGCTGTGATTATTTTGGCAGCACAGCTCAAGTTTTATCACTCACAGAATGCAGAGGAGGAAAAGGAAAAAACACTTCTTTTTTGTTCAGCTTTAACCCAAATAAGCCCAGACCCTGAAAAGAAGAAGAAGAAACACTCCCTGTACTCATGTCTCCTCTGATTACTGTCCAGGCATTCACACTTGCTAGAAAATACCCCTAGAATTATTTTATCCCTCTTACATGCTCTGAATATTCTTACAAAAAAAAATTATAAAATGCACAATCTTTTGCTCTGCATAAGCAATGGTCTGTAATTGTAGACATCTACGTCCATAGCAAGAACAGAACATGGGAACTCCAAAACCAAATCCAAGACTTGGGTAAGTTTTCAGAACACGATATTTTTCCCTAGCCTTCTTTTAGATAAATCATAATAACTGAGTTTCATCTTCCTGTATTGAGTCACCTTGCTAACAAAAATATACATGGTATCTAAGACCTGCTACTTTCTTTGAATTTGCTATTTTAAAATCTTTTCTGTCTGTATTTACTGTTTTTGAGATGTATTCTCTGCCTGACAATGTGTGGGAATTCTGAGGGTCTGACTCAAGGCTGCAAACTTACTGAGGCACACTTACGTCAGATTTTCCTGACTCCAGCTTCAAACTTCTCCCGTCATCGTTAAAATAATTGTTTATGTCACCTTCAATTCTGCCTTCTCTGTGAGTACCATTGAAGCACTCAGTGGATTTCCCAAGTATCAACGTGGGACAAGAACGTGGGACACAAATCCTAAAGTTAAGGACTAAAGTGACAAGTTTAGGCACTATAATAACCAGATGTATTAGAGGACTCACAGCCCTAATGTCAATGCCAGTGCACAGTGAATTCAAGATCCAAAACCAGGATTCACAAAAATCAACAATCCAGGTGAGGCTGTGTTGTGAATTATACCTTTTTTCTTGTAGTTCCTGAACTGTGGAGTACAGAACTCCTTGAGAAACCATAAGTCAAACTGCAAGTTGTCATGCAGTTTGCCCCATCTTGGAATTTCACTTTATATGAAATTCTTAGTGGATGGAAAACCTGCCCATGGAAGTGGGACTTTAAAGGATGAACCTTTAAAGTTCTTTCCAATCCAAACACTTCTACCATTCTTATCTCTGCTGTGTTGAAGAGTATGAAATCTTGCTGGAGCACATACATCAGAGCTGGATCACAGAGACTGCTTTTTTAGGTACTTTCCAGGGCTTCTTGATAGAGGACTATTATATGCAGAAGCCATTTCCAGGCACACAAGGGACAAGATAATTGGGAACAGAGTCTGGATAAATCATGTGTAATAAATCAGGGTAAATTGTCCCTGACCAAACTGATTTTTTTCCACATTGAAATAGCAGTGTCTGTGACCATGGGTAGGGTGGGATTTAAATAATTTACATCGGGTTTAGGAAAGCTTGCAACACAGTTTCTTTAGTAGCCTTGCAGTCATAAGGAGAACATATGCACTGCATGGGTGCACTGTTTATTGAGTACTAAATTTACTGGATTGTCAAGCTCAGAGGAGTGACTGTGATTCTGGATTCCACTATCAAGAAAGAATGGCTTAAGAAATGAGGTTTCTTTAGCCTTGAAAATAGAAGGCTAGGAGGAGATCTATTTGCTGTGTTCAACTACCTGAAGGGTAGCTATAAGAAAAACAAAGTTAGGCTTTTCTCAAAGATGCAGAGGAAGGAAAAAGAGGAAATAGTCACAGTTGGTAGAAGAGAGATTTCAGTTAAATGCAGGGAATGTTTATTCACACAGACCCATTCTCCACAGGTTAACCACAGTGATTTTCTCCCATCCCTGAAGACTGCCACAGCTCAGCTGGGCAAGGACCTGATCCAACAGACAGATGGAGGTAACTTTAAAACTAGTCTTGCTATGACAGGGGTAGTGTCTAAATGACCTCCAGAAATCCCTGCACTCTACATTCGTCTGTGGTTGTAAATATTTTGTGAAGCAAGAATGTAACCCAAAGAGTCCTCCTGGGCCAAAATGAAAGGTCCCAAAGCTTCTGCTTAGCTAAATGAGGAAGGCAGAAAGCTGAGACCTGTGGGACCTGCTGAGATGCATCCCAGAGTCCTGAGGAAATTGTCTAAAGTTATTGCCAGGCTATTTTTCATGAAGTTTGAAAAGTCATGGCACTCAAGTGAAGACCCTGGTGGCTGAAAAAAGGGAAGTATGGTACCTATTTTTAAAAGGTGTAGAAAGGAGGACCCTGGGAACTACCACGCTGTCAGACTCACTTCTGTGCCTGGGAACACATCCTCCTAGAAGCCATACTAAGGTATACAAAGAACAGAGAGGTGATTTGGGAAAGCCAGCATGGCTTCACCAAGGGAAAGCCCTGCCTGACCAACTAAGGGGCCTTCTGTGATGGAGTGACCACATCAGTGGACAAGAGAAGCACTACAGATGTCATTTACCTGGACATCTAGAATTTAAGTTCAGGACAACAAAATCATTTTTAGGTTTGGACCATCTTCTCTATTCTCTTCCTCACACAGTTGTAATATATTCCTTTATTCGGGGACTTTTGTTTCTCCATATTGAGGTGCAGTGAAGATAAACACTGTGTAACTGGTTGGTGAGATATAAGGTGAGGCTCTGCACTGATTTACTCTGGCTTGAGATAACCAGCAAGCAAATAAAAAAAAATCAGAATCACTGTCATATTGTAACATTTAATCTGTGTGTACACTTATAAGAAAAGTCTAAATCAGTACAATTGGTATTTTCACATCTCCTATTGTCCTTTTGTTTTACATCAGATTTTTCTTCTCTTGTTTTTGTTTATTGTTGGGGTTTTTTTCCCCATTACTAAATCTTATCATTCCACTATTCAGCTTAACACTTGATTTATTAATACTGATTTTATGCTAAATGTCCCTGCCTTGCACATAATTTGACCTTACTTACTGAAGATGTAACTGTGCAAACCCTTCAGAACACATTACCCTCTGTCTATGAAAAATGTTTCTTCCTTTGTTTGACTTACTTAACCAAGATTCAAAACACTTTCAACAGTCATGTGACCATTTTTTATTAGCCCCCTTTTCATTACAGAGTAAGAAAGCAAAAATAAAACACTAACCTTTCTGAAAGCTAATTACCTTTTTGGTTGCTAGTAATTGTCCCTGTATTTTCATACTGGCATCTATCCTTGAACACATTGGGAAAGTGAAGAAATTAAAACTTGCCTTCCGCTACACTTAAAAAAATTACTTGATCATCAAGAAATATTCAGTGGAGCTTTCAAATGTGGCTTAGGAAAGAGCAGTAGCTTGTATTCACCTCAGGATAATTGGAAAAGGTCTCAGTTTATCATAGTGGTTCTCTATTCAGCAAAATGTTTTCTTATACCTCTCCCAAACTAGTAAAATTTTAATCCTATACTGAGCTCAGCAGGAACAATTTTAAATGCCTGCCGTCTCACATAATGTCCACCATCTTTATCTTAGGGAGTGTAGTTTCATTTCCATGTGGAACTTGAAAGGTATTTCCAAAGTCCTTATTAAAAAGGTGTATGTTTACCAATGGTCTGGTTCACTTCCAGCAAAAATAATAGGAGATGTCAAACATTTTGAAAGGCAAATGTTTGCTAACAATAATCCATTACAGAATAAATAGTTATCAAGCAGCATAAAATATTCATCAAGTTAACAATTAGCATTGTAGTTATTCTGATGACCATTGAAATTTCATCTTGCTTTCTCAACCCTGATATTCTCTTGCTTCCATAGTATTTTGTGGCAAGGATTTTCATAGTCCAGTCAGAAATTCATGTCCTTTTTTGAGTACCATTATTTCCAGTTTCAGTTCTTCTATTGGTTTTCAAAATATTTTTTGGGTCTCCCTTGTCTCCTTGCCAAAACAAGAAAGTCTGGTCTTTTACAGTTTTCGCCACTTGACATATTCCTTCCTTATTGCACTTGTTTCCATGCATACCTGAATCCCCACAGGCTGTTTATGGGAAGTAGTGGGCAGCACTGCAAAAGGATGAGTTCACAGCCTGTAATTTTTCAACTTTCAACAGTTTTTGATTCAGAATGTGTTCTTTGCTCACTTCCAACAGCCTCCATTCACCGTGGTTTCAGAGGAGGAGGAATAGACAGAGTAGTAGTCAGACAACGTCTCAGTCCTTTCTGTCTGAATGTAAATTTGGAGATCCTTCTCCCTGAAATGTGTTCTGACATGGATGGGGAAACCCTGTCAATCTGAGCTTTCATCAGAATTTTGTTTTTCTTGAGGAACTTCAGCATGTGAATTCATATTGTCTTATTCAATCCTGATGGAACAGGGCTTCAGCCATTTTTAACCTAGACAATATTGACCTCTTCATGCTTTTTGTTAGTTGCATGAACACATAAATAAACAACTCATCCTGTCTTCTATATGGCTTACATTTTGCCAGTAATAAAATTTACTTTATTTGTAGATAAAAGCATAGTTACATTCTCATGCTCACAGCATGATAGGAAAAAATGTTTTAACTGGGAAACTGTGATAACAATTATATTTATATATACTAGATAACCCAAATTGTAAATGCTGGGCAATTATCACTAGGACTAATTGTAAAATTTCACTCTCGTTTATAAATAGTCAGAATGTCACTTATGAGATGTTATTTTGATGATGCTAAATTTCCCTTTACTATTATTCTCAATTTGATATTTAATTGTACCCTTACCAATGTGTAGGGTTTTATTGGTAATCAAAGTTTGTTTACATTCTACTGTTTCTGAAGCTTTGCTTTGCTTTCACGAGTGCTGCAGTCTGCTGTCTTATCAGAATACTTTCATTGCAAAAATGTAACAGACTGTTTCTTAAGAGACATCTTCGGTGTTTAAGTTATTTCTGAATGCCTTAAAAGTCAGCAAATTAAATTGCCCATTTCTGCATTTTCACCAGCAAAATCAGAAACAAAGAGACAATACAAGACAAATAATTATCATAACAACTTTTACAGTAGAAACTTAAAAAAAAAGTAAATTAATTTAAATGTCAACTTATTGTCAGGTTATGTTCTTTTTTTTTTCTATTTTTTCCTCTTCAAATGTCAGCCTTGAATAAAAATTGTTGTTCAATATTGTATTATGTACCCAAATCTTCACTACAAGATAAACCTTTAGAAAGGAGCAGGTTGACTCTGCTTTACAAAATAAACAGGTATTTGGGAGTATCTCCTTCCTTTGATATTGGCATTTGATGGGTACAGGTGAGCACTGTAAGACTTTCCAGGCTGGAAACCGTTTGGGCATAAATATTTGCATGGCTAGATTGTCAATATGTGTTGGAGATAAGCCAAACTTCCTAAACTTCTTTTTCATTTTTAATCCTGTAAAAATACGAGCAAAGTACCAGGATACAAAACAAGCTAGAACTCAACACTGCTCTTCTAGTCACCTTAATATCTATTAGTTTTCATAAGGAAAAATATGTCCTTTCCAGCATATTGAAATGAAATGGGCAAATCCACGTCATCAGAATTCATTTATGATACCCTAAGTTTTAGCTTGCAGATTCTGTGTTACCTAGGGATGTAGTTCTGACCCTCATATTAAATGCTAGTA
>JBBMKD010000102.1:144704318-144766560 GCA_037834095.1 Argya squamiceps
GAAAAAGAAAAAGAAAAAGAAAAAGAAAAAGAAAAAGAAAAAGAAAAAGAAAAAGAAAAAGAAAAAGAAAAAAGAAATAATTTTTCTAAGAATTTTTTATAAACTCATTTTATTAGTAAAAGAATAGCAGTCTCACTAATTTTCTCTAACTTTCTTTGATAACTTCACAGAGTAAGCATATTATTCATGAAAATGGACCTAGAAGGAACCGCAGGTATGCAGCACGCTGGGGGCTGAAGTTCTGAGCTGTATAAAGCTCATGTGCACAACTGTCAAAGCTTTATCACTTGACCAGCAGAACTTTTCCATAACCCAGATTCCTGTTGTTTAAGGGGGACCAAATCAGCAGGTAAGGCCAGCACACAGCAATGATTTCTTCTCTCATCTGCAAAATTTACATGAAAGTCTGTTACTTCCTCAACTCCTCAACATACCTGGCAAGCATTTCATGGATGTCAGGCTCACTAATATTTAATTTCTTTCTTACACTCATCCTTAAAAAATTTGTATCCAGCATCCTTCTGGATATATCCATTTAACAATAGAGATTCCTTGTAAACTGGTCATCAGTCTGTATTAGCCTATTAAAAATTTAAAATTACCCTGTGAATTAGGTAACTTCAGGCCCATGTTAATGCCTTGTGTCTAAGTTTAGAGTTCAGTGAAAAGCAGGGAGGTCAAGGGACAGAGAAAAAACCCTAGCAAGGGAGCAAAACAAAGTGCACATGTGAAATTACAAAGGATTTTGTTTACTGTTGAGATGTTCTAGGAGGATTTGTGGTCCCAACAAGACAGCTGCCTGCAGGATAAATGATCCTAGAGAGGCAGCTGTTTGGGTGAGAAGAAGGAAAAATGGCAGCAAGGTTACCACAGTGAAAAAATATACAGCACAGGAAAATAGAGCCCCAGCTAAGATTTTTAGAGGAGCAAAGCAAAGCAAGAGCACAATTCTTTTTTGGTTCTATTGATGGCTTATTACCCCTGTGGTGGGACATGAATATCCTTAAAAGAGATGCAAAGAAATAAAAAAATTGTTATGATCTCCACGAGAGACTGTGAAAATACAATATATACCTATAGGAATAACCACAGAGAGAGCTTGGTCAAGATGAAAGGGCAGGAATTAGTGTCTACAGGGCACTCCACTGTCCCATTACTGCTGGTGGAGGTTTCAGGCTTCAAGTCCTAGTGCTATTTGCCTTCAGTTCAGCTGGAACATGAATGTCTCATCTGATCTGTTCCAGATAGATCCCAGCCCACATTTCATAAACCTTCTTTTCCAGCTCTGGGAGTATTAAACATGCCCTGGTATGTCTGACATCAAGCTAGAGCAAAAAAACCCTAGAAACACCAAAAGAAAGCACTCGACTAGTCCCTTTTTCTTCCTGATACCAATGCCCATCATGTAAAATTTTATTAATGGTGGTAAGTTCATATGGAATGATTAATGAGAACAGTTTGTCCTTTCCATATTTCTGCGTCTAAAGTTATTGCTACTTGTCCATTTCAGCTGGCTGCTGTTTAGAGGTAAAGCAAGAACTGGTATTAGTGGTAAACTGTAAGTGAGCTGCATAGAAATAGAAAAGCAGTTTGTGTCTCAACAGTGGGGAGATGTCAAGCCATTTTAACACATTATTCTGGATTCTGAATATGTTTCTGAAGTGTGGAGTAGTATTTTATGATTGACAATAACAGAAGCTGCAAAAGGATTTGTGAGGTCTCTAATAAAACCTTTAATCTGTTGACAGAAGAATTTCATTAGCTAGTATTATTAATATGGTTTATACAATTCCATGCCTTTGCCTGTACCCAGACAAAGCTATGTCTGTGTTACTACTTCTGCTTTTACTACTTAGAAAGGCTTAAAGTTGGCCTTTCTATGAGTTCCCCGTGGGTATTCTCACAAGTAGTGGATTTAACACAGTACTTGACACTGTACTACAGCCAATAAATCCAGGATAAGTTACTTCAGTGTTCAGTGGATTGTAATATTTTTGATTGAAGATGGGAAATTATATCCCTCAGGCTGAGGCATGGGTCTGGAGTGACATTTTCTTACACAAATCAGGAAGGATATAGGTGAGACTCACAAATCTGAGATGGAGAATTTTGTATGATGTCAAGAACTTCTCAGCAAAGCAGTGGGTGGAGCTTAATGAAGAATGGTGATGGATGTTTTCAGATTGGCTGAAAAGCCTATGTAGATGTGTGTGAGCTTTTCTACAGAACAAGATCCTTCCACAGAGCTCAATTCAATAAACTGAAGATGCAGTTTGCATTAATTATGGACTTGAAAGTTTTAGTTGCAGCATAAACCTTTCTTTGCAGACATCAGAGTCTACCCATGTCTTTTTAATGAACACCATGGCCAGGGAAGAGAATAGGATGAGAGAATATATCAAAAGCAAATGGTACAGTACAGTATTAAATTCTTACCAAAATCGTCATTCCAGAACTAAACCACAGTCTCCTGGTTAAAGTCTTTGTCCTGGTTAGAGCGAATTTTGGAATTTTTTTACATTTTTGCATTTTCAAACAGAGGCATATTTTATGGTTTAGGAGCAGAAGAGTTTTGTCAGAAGCCTGGCCAGATTCTACAACTTCCTGTAGATCTTCAAGCGAGTGTAGAGGGACTGCACTCCTCGTGAAGGTGGTGTAGTTAAACTCTCAACATAAGACAGGATGAATTAGGGTCACAGTGAATTTGGTAGATCTCACAGCAAGGCCTTCTTTTGACTCTTAGCTGCCTGGGAGAAAGGCTTGCTGATGAAAGCAGAGGTCAGAACTTCACAGATGGATATCAGTGAAGATCAATTCTTCTTCTTTCAAACACTTATCTTTAAACACAAACAGAATTCTTGAGTGTCATAAGATCAGCTTAACTACAGTCCATATAACCACAGGTACAGTGCACTGTGTTTCTTGCTCTTTTTTCTCATTTCTTTAAATTCCTGCAGTGTAGCAGAATATTTATCCTAAAGCAGTTGCAAGCTATTTACTTTTAGATGTGTATTTCTGCAGTTTCCGGCTGTGTTTTGATTTGGAATCCATTTCTAATTGCATGCTTGCAGAGAAAATTCTTGATGAGTAATTTCTTTCCCTTTTACTCAATATAATGCAGTATATTTACATATTGTGAAGCAGAAGATAGCTGTCTGTGGTTTTCTCTAACTACACCCAGGAAAAGACTCTCAGCAAAATGGGCATAATTTCCTACCTTTTTAATTTTTTTTTTTTTATTTTTGTCATTTTTTCTTTATTTTATTTTGCTGGTAGAGCCCTGAGACCTGCTTTTGTAAGTGGGAAACCTGGGGCATTTTGGTGCCTGGACAGGGAGAGGGGAAAAGAGTAGATTAGAAAGATTGTGTAGAACATGTGAAAGTCAGATGCCATACAAAAAAACCCTCTATTTCTGTTGCACAGTGCAAATTCCTCAGCTGGGTTCACCCACTGTTTGCAGTACTGAAGTTATCCATTGACACAAATTAGTGTTTTGTACACAGAGATTGACTCACTGTGGTGAAAGAAGCCTGCTGAAATACATAAAAACACTAGAACCTATAACAGGGGGCAGAGCTTTGTCTTCTTAACTCTTTTGTACTTTCCAGACTGACTGGAAAAAATAAAAAATAACTACTACTTTAAAAAATAAAACCTATTTTCTCCTTAATTTACCTCCTCCCTCCCAAGAAAAGATGCCACCTTTTCAGCACGAGCAGGTGGAAAACTACATTCCCTTTCCCTTTCCAAAACTTCTTATATAATCATAAAATTCTTTGGATAGAAGGGTCCTTAAAGATCATCTAGTCCCAAACCCCTTGCCATGGGTAGGGACACCTTCCACTAGATCAGGTTGCTGAGGATCCCATCCAACTTGATTTTGGGCATTTACAGGGATGGAGCAGCCCCAAACTTCTCTGGGCAATGTGTGCCAGGGCCTCAACACCCTCACAGTGAAAAATTCCTTCTTAATATCTAATCTAAACCTATTGTCTTTCAGTTTGAAGCTATTCTCCTTTGTTCTGTTGCTACGTTCTCTGGTAAATAGTCTCTTTCCAATCTCAAGGGAGTGATTGCCGTTCCAGAATTCTGACTGCAGCAAAGAGTTGAATCCCTAAATCTGTATCAGTATGTGATAGACATAGAGGAAGAGGAGGCTTTATTATATATTTTTTTAATTTTTTTTTTTTTTTTTTCAGTGGCAGAATGTTTGTGACTCATGAATTTTGTTTGGTAGAATTGCTTTCATAATTTAACCTTGCCAAAAGCAGCTGCATCTCTTAGTTGTTTTTCATTATAAAAGATACTCTGTGTCACTCCTATGTAGAATCAAGACAATAAAAAGAAACTGATTATTACATTTTTTTCTGTCAAATGGGAGAAAAAATATCCAGTGTGCTATAAAAATAATGGCAATAATAAAAGATACTGACAATACTTAGAGATCAGCTGAATAAGCCCATTGACTGCACTGTTTTTGGGAGTGTATTTTCATGCCCCTCCTTGATGACACTGTTGGAGTGTAATGTATTCTGCCTTCCAGATGACACACTACTTTTAACTTTCATGTAAAATATAGGCTAATAACACTTCATGGCTTTTCAACTGGATGCTGTTCTTCGATAAACTGACACTGATGTGAGCACTTCTACAAGATACTATTTTTGAAACAATGTAGAGAGAGTTGGAAATTCTACAATCAGAGACAAATTTTCAGTGGCCATCACTGAATATTGCCAGCACTGAAATCAATAGGAGAATTCTAAAAATAATGTTCTACTCTGTGGGTAAAAAGAATGTGACCTGTCATTAACACCTTCAGGCAAATAAGTGATGATTTAGGGCACTTAACAAAAGCTCATTTGTCTCTTAGGCTTTTGAAAATGAGGACAGGAATTGTAATAACAACAGTGGGGAAATATTTGAGCACATGAGAGATTTGAGATTGAAATTTCCTGTTGGAGTATTTTTTTTACTGCACTGTTGCACTCGAGTTGCACTTTGAAGTTACATCAAGGGCATCCAGAGTGTGCAGATAAGCAGTATCTGTCAAGTCCTAACACTAAAAAATTAATCACAGAAATATGCTGTTACTTAGAACAGATGTTTTTATATTACCATTATAAACTTATAGAATTAGAGCCACTCAAATTAATAAATGTCAATAAAAAATGCCATTGGGATCATGAACCTCAGCATAAATATGAAATATACAGACAAACACTCTCCATTTGTATTCTGAGCATAATTCACACTGTTAATCAGAGTGTGGGCCAGTTAACATCCTTCCCTTCTGCTAAAAATGAGTCCAGTATCCAAAAAGGAGGAATGACAGATGCAAACATTTAGCCTATCTGTTCCTTCCGAGTGGTCAATAAAGTTAATTTAGGACATTCTGGTGTCGTAGACATCCAATACTTTACATCTTCTAACAAAAGGCAAGGTTTCATGTCAATATTTTGACCAGATAATTCTCTTCAAGTTCCTTCCACCAGTCTCTAAAGAGGGAATGTCTTTGTCAGCCAGATGTCTCCACCTGTTTGGGATGTCTTCCAATAGCACTCTATTTCATGCATGCCTTTAAATTCTGCTGTGGGGATCTTCAGCACGACAGCTATCCTGTCAATACCTCTGAATGAGTTTCTCTCTTTCAACTCCTCCATTTTGTACCCATAAATTGTATCTCACATTATCCTGCTTTTCTCTTATAAGAGGCTGGATAGAAAGAATATCAAGCCATTAGGTAGTTTCCAAGGTACATTAATCATCTTACCAGGGTGTAAGAACAAGCTCACAAGTGCCAATATTCAAAGTTAAGTGTTGTGCTTGGAGG
Organism: Argya squamiceps; assembly: GCA_037834095.1. Classification (NCBI taxonomy): domain Eukaryota; kingdom Metazoa; phylum Chordata; class Aves; order Passeriformes; family Leiothrichidae; genus Argya; species Argya squamiceps. The sequence continues at coordinate 144,710,152 of JBBMKD010000102.1, forward strand.
TGTCTCAGTGCTCTTGAGGAAGGTCAAATAACATAAAATAATGTAAATGAGAATGCTTTCACTAAACAATTATTCTCCATAATGTTCCATAAAAAGAACACAGAAATAGATACCCTGGATCCAAAGATGACTTTTTTGAATCAGAATATCAGAAGCAGACATACCAATCTCTTCAGCAAATACAAGTGAAGTTCCTTTAGAGTTACCCTTCAAACACTAGCTTTTATAATAAATGGATTTGAAATCAGACTCGAGTCAGAGTTAAAGCTCTCTTCAGAGTCAAGAAAAGAAAACTTCAACAGTTTGCACCAAATTCACAGTATGAAGCTTCTGGTGATCTCAGTGGTGGGGCATTTAAAATTCTTAAACACTAAAACTGGAGCCACATTTCCCCTCTGTGATCTGGCTGCCCCAGCCCTACACCAGCAGCCTGTGCTCTACCAGCACAGCTGCAGAGGAATCCTTTCACTCTTGAGGTGCAAACCCCAGTGTTAATCAGGCCAGCATGGGGTACAAAACATCAGCTGCCCCCAGACACTGTCAGCAGTGGGAGAATTCCCTTCCTAAGGAAGCTTCTTTGGATTGGGATGCAGGTAGGAGCCCAAACCCATCCCTCCTGATTCCCTCCCTGGGTTGAAAAATGCCTCAGATATCTCTGAAGTTCTCTTCTGGCCAAAATTTTCTCTCATCTAGGGCCCAGTGCAAGTTCTGCACAAAGACACAGATGTTCTTCTTTTTTCTCGCCTTCAGGCATATTTCAGCTTTTTTTTCTTTTTTTTTAAGGGCTCATCCATCAAAACACAGACAATCATAGACGTGACTATCTTGGCAAGTCTGGGTGATCATTACAAAAGGGGAGTGGGAGATGATGATAACAGCTGTGTTTTTTGGAGAGAGGGACAGGAATTTAAGGTCTCATTTGATTCCTTTTTACTGGCTTTTGCAAATGGCAGGAAGATTGCAACGTCTTCATTCCCAGAACAATATCAATTCTGTAAAGCCTCAAATTTCACAGAATTTCTTTTGAATTCAGATATCATTCCCACTATACAAAAGATATTAATGCTGGGATTAAACTACAGAATGACATCAACCAAATTAATTTTCTCCCCTTCCATGTCCTGTGTCTTGTCTGAAGTATGAATGAAAATTAATTTCCTATGGAGGGGGAATGGCTGTGAGAAATATTGAAGCAATTAATTACTGTAGATTTTGTTAGTCTTGACCAAGACATTTATGTTTTCTTAACAATTAATTGATGCAGAGTTTTTAAGTAATGGAATAAGGAGAAGCTGAAGTGATATGTAGAATTGGATTATGCTCCCCTTCTTCCTCCACATCATCTGGGATGCTTGCTCACATTTTAAAAAGGAGTTTCACAACGTTAAAACTTATGGAATATAATATGTAGATCCTTGAGAAATAGGTACTGGTTGTAGCCAAACATCAATAAAAGATGGAGCATGCTGAAAACATCAAATGCATATTAAAAATGCAAAAAATAATGGTTGAAAATTATGATTGACTTTTAAATTATAGCCAAAAAAATATTAGAACTTCAAAAGGTCATAATGAACTTTCCTTTGTTACCAATTACATATTGAAATTACAATGTAAGATTTCAATATATCCTTCCCAACGCTGTCTGCACATCAAAATAAACTCACCCTATGTAATTTTCTGTCACAGCTGATTTTCCCTTTTATCACATGACCATCAGAAGTGCAGTGTGCATACACATGCTTGGATTTGTACATATCTGGATTTTTTCATGCTGGAAAGAACTGCAACACCTCTGTTCCTATCCAAGTATTACAAACCACTGTCATCAAGCAGCACTCCACAGCCAGTGGTATTATAGCCCTTGGTGCAAGAGTTGACTGACCCTTTACATCTGGTGAAGCAGAAATCTGTAGTCGAACTCATCCAAACACGGGGATCAGCACCAACTCTCAGTGCCTAACTTCACAGGACACCATGAAATTTCTACAAAGGGACTGTATCCTCTGCAGAGAGGACAAACAAACCCATTGTCAGCTCTTTTCTCCCAGCAAGGAAGACTCCCAGTTTAGAGCAGCTAATTAATGGCTAACTGTAATCACTAAAGCTGTGTATTTTGAGGATAATAAACCCTAAGCCTGGATAAAAAGACAAGCCCTCACCTGTATCTTGCCACACACGTATAGTCCCAGATCTGGGACTATTCACAACTTGTGGTCCCTTCTTAACCAGTTCTGAATCCACAGAACTGCTCCAGCATTGGCAGGGTGAGTCTGGCTGTGGTAACTGCTCAAGGCAGTGAAAAGCCAAGTTTCAGGCAACCATACCTTTTGAGACACTTTCCAAGCTTTCTAATCCCTGATTTTGCTACCGGGAATTTCTTGGCATGTCTGTTGACACATACAGGTCGTAGCAAGATGCAGAGTGTTACAGAGCTTCCTTGACAATAGCATCAGTACTACTAGTCATGGTCCATAGACAGAAAGCTCAGTATCAGCTGAGCAAAGCCACATTTTCAAAAAGTATCCTACGTTTTTGGACACCCTGAGCAATATGCTGAAGTCCCCAGGCTGTGTTTAGAACTAGCATCACTCAAGGATGGTTGACATATATGAAAAGCACCAAATGACAGGCACCAAAATCAAAAGTTAGTTGCAAAATGTCTACCCAGTAAAGACCAGCATTAAAGTCAGGCAGGAAGTGCTTGGGAGAGTTAAAATGCAAGATTAATATGAGTGCTCATTGCCATACTTAATGCCCAGAGTGCTATTTCCACTGGTGGTCTTTCCCTTCCCAAAAAGAATTATTGAAAGAGACGTTCCAATCTGACAGATGTTTAATTACATATGAAACTCTACTCAAGTCAAAGGCAGATTGGGTGTTTATGCAGATAAATAGAAATATACTGTGTTAATTCTAACAGCAGCAACATATTTCAATCTTGGAAGGGTGCAAAGAGAATACCTAATAAAAAGTTAAGGATTTAGATAAAACTTCACTGATAGGTTTATACACTATGTTTTTTTCTTATCTAATCATTTATAAAAATTGGCACTGCTCTTATAGATATCTAATATTTTATCTACATTTAGTGCAGGTCTTGTGTTCAGTTTCTGTTGTTGTAGTTTCAAGCCCAAGGTTCCCCTTTGAATTCTGGTGATAAAGTTCAAAGTAATTCCAGCCTAACTTTCAAGGTGTCATAATTTTTGTTTTGATTAATTTAAAAATAAATTTAGTGAGCAGCCTCATACACTGTCTTCTCAGATCTCTAGCTCCACTGCTGTTAAAATGTCTCCTATCTTGGTCCTGTCATCCTTAGATCTTGATCTCATTGCCTGGAGGTGAGAGATCTGTTGCTGTGGTTTCTAAACCTCCATGTGAGGCTGACAGGTTTCACACAGGACATCTGGCAGACCTGGAGAACTTAGAACAGGAGCTGGAAGTCTTTTCTAATGATGCCTGGCTACCCTGTTCAGACAATCAAATTTCACTCTTCTTTGTTAAATGGGGCAGAATAAATAACCTCCCTCACACAGGGAAGATTCACTTCTGAGTTCTTAATTTTGGTTAAACCATGAGGGGTATGGTTTCTGCATAGGCACTGCTGGTGAGACATTAGTAAAAGCAAATCACCATAACCACCACTCAGAATTGATGTTCTGATCAAATAAAAATGAGAAAATTTTGCTGTTAAAGGCTCCTTTTCTCTGGACCTATACTGTGATTTACCAGGTATGATATATAGAAGCTGGTCCATTTATACCAGAACACAGAAATTATGTTACTGCTGCAAATATCTCATTAAACCATGCACGTACTCTGATGAAAAATAGCTTTTGCAGAATCACATACACAGGCCGCTCTGTCAGGATCATGGATAATCCTAGGAACACTCAATAATCACTGGCAGGATTTTGCTTTATAATTTACAAATATCCCCTTGGGAATTTCAGCTATACGACACAATGGCTTTACTTCAGAAAGGGTCACAAGGCATTTGTGACATTGCTCACAATCCTTCTTGCCTCTTTGAATTTAAAAATGAAAGAGCTGAAAAATAAACTAGGTTCAAAGCTATAACTATCACATGGGAACTTTCCTGATATCTCCCCTCCCCTGGCCCACACCAGAGCTTGTCAAATGTAATTTTTGATATTTAAATGAAGTAGCAGGAGCATATTAAATATATAGATGTTGAGGATTTTGTATTTTCCAAGGAAACACTTGGAAGCAGATGGAATGCTCAATCCCAAAAACGCGTTTCAAACATTTCAGTGAAAGTCAAGGAGGATCAGCAGGTCTCCAGGCAATGCCACCAACAGGGCCCAGTTGTTTGTTTGATGTTGGTGTTATAAACATGCATTCACCTTTTTTTTATATAGGCAATTACTTTTTAGTTTCAAGGGGAACTTTGGTTTAATTTCCTTATTTGGTACATATAGAAGAGCTGCCTAAAGCACTAGGCAGGAACTTTTGACATTTCTATAAAAACCCAAGTGCAATCAATAGCTAGATATTGAGGTCAGAAAAGTAGCTACTGAGAAAGTTCAGTTAGTTACTGCAGTTTGCACAAAGAAACCACTTTTCATTTAAACCCACAGCCTTACGATAGATGCTAGTGAAGGGCTATAGGGATGACATGATGTCAAAATAAAAATAAATAGTCAGTATAAATCCAGGGAGACATTGTCACAATATCAGCTTGAAACAAAATGACACCAATGCAAATTTTATAAGAAACAACTTTAAGATGTCAAGACACTGGTAAATTGATGTCAGTTCAGGTCTGCAGGGAGACTGTTAGGATTAAAAAGGAAAAACCTAAACAAACTAAGAAGCATTCCCAGAGTAATGGCTATAATAGGCATTTCTAATTTTGTCAGTTGAAGTTAGTTGTAGCAACACAAATATATGCAGATACCATGATTACAATGTCAGCAAAAAAAACCCAAAAAGCCAAAAAAAACCAAAACCACACACAAAACCAAAAGAAAATATTGATAAAAATGTAATACACCCTTGATAAATGTTACATTGTTTGTACAGTTAGGCACTGACATTTCCAGTTTAGACTGCTTCTATATTTAAATCTATAATCTCTGATGCTAGTTCAGTTGACTAATAAGAAATCAGGAAGCTTCTTCATGCCATACAAATCTCCTGTCGCTTTTTACTCATGCAGTGTGCAAAAGAATTTATGGTAAGTTGAACGGATCAAATAGACAGCAGGAGCAGAGCTTGGCTCTTCCAGTCTCTCATTATCAGGCTTTGCTGGATCTCCTTGTCATTGTTTCACATGTTCTATAATTCAGTATATCCTGGTAAATCTGAGCCTAAACCCCACTAGTGACCAAGAAGGCTCAAGAAACACAAACAGATTTATTTTGAAAGTCTTGCAGGGTTTTCTAAGAGTGTTTTGAAGCACCATTCCTGAGCAGTGGGATGTTGGGGGCAGCGGTGAGAACACTTAATGCTTGGCATCTCCTGAAGTCATTTACATTCAGGCAAAAGTGGGTGGAAATTCTGCCATGTGAAAGCGACATTTGCAAATGTGTAAATGACTGCACAGCACTCTTGGAGCAGTCACAACCAGGGCCCTGCTCAGCACTGTGGTTCTGCCATGTGCAGCATTAACCTTTACCATGTTCTGCTTTCCCTGCACACAACAACAGCAGATCTTGTCAGGGGGTGGTTACACAAGATGGTGCATATGCTTCCAGGCTCCCAGTCCCAGATCAAAAATACATGGCATGTAGCACAGAACTATCTATACTCATTCCCCATTCTAAATTCATTTGAAATACTTTTGGGTGTGCATCTGCCTCTGAAGACTGTTTGGCACAAATCCTGCATTTTAGGCCCTGACTACTTTAAAATAGAAACTATTATGCCATTAGGACCAAAGTAGATCAGGCTCCAATTGCCTGAAATTCTGATAGACCACAGGTGGTCTATTCATCATCAGCATGAGCCCTGTTGAAATTAAGTATGTTCTGCAACCCCATTCTGGTGTGTGTTTGTATGTATACAAACCTAAATAATAACAAAACTCACAGGCAATAATACTAATTATACCTTTGAAATCATTAATTCCTGAGTTTGTGTTTAGAAGCTGACTGAAAATATCACAGGGCCAGATTTCAACACCTTCCATGCTGGAGCCTATCTGAAGTGAAACCATTGACGTCAGTGGAACGATTCCAGATTTATAGCTGCCAAGTTATGCACATCTCCGTGTGTGTCACTTTATGTTAGTTATTTAATGCATTGATTTGCATACCATAAGCAATTTGCATAGAACCAAAATTTGCATAAGACAGCATGGGGCCACACCAACATGCCTGAAGAGGTGAGGTGGGTAGAGCATCTGGAAACTGGGATGAAGGTGTCAGTGGCAGGGTGCAGTGAGAGATGAGGGTCTGCGGCTGATTTGGGGTCTGATGCTATGACTACATCAATTAAACTGTGAGAGGCTGTGCCTTTCACCTGCCATCCTGGTGCACAGAAGTTGTGTCTAAAGGTGCCACTGTAGCAACCTCCTGGATTTCCTACCCAGGGCACTGCTGGTGGGAGTGGGGATTGGAGGTTGATGCAGCAGGAAGAGAGGACTAAGGAAGTAGGAGGGATGCTGGCCATGTTTTCTGGTGAAAACATCACTTGGTGGCTAACACTTGCACTGCCAAGTTAAATTTACAGCCAGATGAGAGCAGGCTCATGTGAAATACACATGTGAAAGATGTAATGAAAAATACATGGACTTGCTAAGCCCACAGATATACCCTAGGGTAAATGGAATGAGAATTTAGCTAAAATTGACATGAATCATTGACATAAAAGAAACTGTCATCAGGAAACTCTAGGATTATCAACAAAATCTTAGCCACTTCCTAATCAAAGCACAAAACCCAGGTACTGATCCTTTGACCACTTTCTAAAACTTGCAAATCTAGTCTGGAGGAAATATAAGAGTTTTACTTTGAAGGGTTACCCAGAAGCTCAGTTTGCATCGTTAATATCCTTAGTCTTCCAGGACGAAAGTAATATTTTTCTCCTCAGAAATCTCTCTGAGATTAATTGCCAACTGGCATTTTCCATGCATACACATCCACTCAGCACCATCTGGGGTCCTTGAAGGGCAAACTGGGAAAAAGTGCAACCCTGCCAGGTTCTCTGGCTCCCTGGGTGCTCAATGCCTGCTAATGCCTACATTTTTAGCAAGAAATTCCTGTTTCTGTGCAAATCTAAATTGCTGGCTCTTAGCAGCTTGGATTCTACAGAACTTCACCAGACCCGTCCTTGTCTCTAAATGTCCTCACTGGCTTTGAGGACACTTGTTGGAGATCCAGCCCTGCAGCCACATTAATTTTCAAGCCCCAGTTAGGGTAGTCGATCATTGAGAGAAGCAGAAGAGCAGCCCTGGAATGATGCTTCAACCTTGAAAGATTCAATCCCAACCACTTTTCCACACACTTTGGGTGTTGCTTTCTTTGCTGGCACCCAGGAGAGTTTTCTTTTCCAGACATCCTAATGTCAGGACTTAATCAGAATGTAGAGATGCTGCCTGTTTCAAAGGCTTAGTAACCAGACCATTTCTGTTAAGAGACCTGGGGTGTCTGCAGTACAACCTCTCCAAAAAATAAAACCTCACACAAGGAAGTTAGCTTAGTGGTACCGTGGGATCCCAGCTTGCTTTTCCACAAAATATACATAATTTATATAATGAAAAGATGGTGTGTCCTTAGACTCCATCTTCCTTGGGTACAAAGGTGTGTTCTTCACTCATTTTAACTAGCAGAAATTAGTTTACTTGCAGCAAAACCTAGGGAGGCAACAGTTTAATTTTCAGCTTTAACAAAGGCTAAGTGTTCATCCACGAAGCAGCCCAAGTGGCAGAGGTGCAGTCACACCATCTCTGCTGCAGGTCCCCTGCTCAGCTCAGACCTGTCTGCCATTGATTTAGTGGGTTGAACTAAATTCACTAGGCTCCAGATTTTAACCAGACATTATAGTCTTTGCTAGAAACATTTATTACCTTCATATCTTTTTTGGCCTACTTTTAGACAATCTGCATTTGTTTGGGGGAAAAAAATACACTTTTTCTAGCTGAAGGCAGGGCCTTTCAGTGCAACCCCTTTCCAGCAATGGTTAAAGGGGGAAATCCAGTTATTGCAAACTGTTCCTGCAATATGTTACCTATTATTACTATTATTCATTTGAATAAACTGAGGTTATTTAGTTTTATAAACAGAACTGGAGCTCAGCTGTGGCTTTCAGTAACTGTCATGAGTGAATTGATATGATGATGGACAGATTTTAAATGGTCAGTTCTGTTTCTCCCACTGAGATCTAGATCAGTTAGTCAGCCTGTTAGTGATAATCATTCCTAAGCAAACAAACAAGCCTCGAACAAAGCCCACACACATTTTTTTGCATCAGAACCTATATTTAAATGGGTGGTTGGCTGCAGTTTTTGCTCTTTCTGTATTATTCTGCTTCTCTGTGTTTGTCTCCATCTATCGTGTGCTCTAGCATTTATTCAAGTTCTTTTCTTATGAAAATGTTTCTAATCACAAAATAACTCCCAATGTAGCAAGTTAAATTAAAGCCACTCACAATACTTCAGGTAAAGTGGCAGTAGTTCTCATAAACCCTCTCTTTTTGGTTTGGTCACAGTTCTTCTCCAGGGCACCTGAAATACCATTTCAATACTTCTAAAGATAAATAGAGTTCTGTCAATAAACTGAAAATTGCTGACCTTGTCTTGTTCATCAATTTAGGCATCAAAAAAATTCTGCCTTCTGGGATTGGCAGTGCTTTTCCATCTGAAGTGAAAAATGCTAAGCCTGCCATATTTAATGACAGGCCCGGGAGGGTTAATGAAAGAGCAGAAGTGGCATTTCACCTTGACTTGCAGCTGCCCTATAACATTGCCTAAGGGTCCAGCTAAGTGTTAGCTCCATCTGAGCAGTACAAGGAAGGAGCAAAGACCTATAAAGAATTCTAACAGGATATCTTCGATTGCCCTGCTTCTTGCCCTGGTTGCCTTTGTGTGTGTGTGTTTGTGTGAAACCTGCAGCCAATGAAGCCTCAGGGATTTTTGTCTTCATTGGTTACAAAAGCTCTGGAAATGCTGAAAAACTGAGCAAGAAAAAAAATGCTGCAATGAATGACTAAATAATTTTCTAGTTTATGCCTGGACTTTACCAGAATTTCAGAATTTGCTTTTGTTATTGATAGCTTCATTTTTATTAGCTAAATATTGACGATTAGTCTAGATTGGTAATTAGAAGCTATCCTTTTACACAGAGGCTTGGATTAAGAGCTTTTGTGATTTCGTGGAGTCTGGTTTGTGTGAATGTCAATTTGATCCTTTTAGCATGTTTATGCTAAGTATCAATAGGCTCCTGGGATTGGTGGAAGTGCAGTGCTGAACCTCTCAGACGCTGAGCAACAGCTGGGGTGCTGCTTCCGTTGGAAAGGCTTTCTTCTCTCCTCACTAATGGAGGATCAAAAGTCATCCCTTCAATTAAAAACTAAAGAAAGAATCTCATTCTTTGGCATTTTATGTCTAATTAAGGATTTTAGTGGGAAATGTACAGCAGTGCTCACTGATTAATTTATCAAACACAAAAATCCCCCTTTCCTCTACCAGTCCAATTAGCCAGGCATTTTATATGGCTGGGAGATTGAAACTGCTACTACATGGAAACCAGAGGCTCTTTGCATTTGAAATTGTGTGGTAAAGAGACTGGAAAATTTCTTGTCTAATATCGTGCATATTTAGGGCCTGATCCAGTGAATTATTGAAAATCCCTGCTAAAAAATGCATGGTCTTCTGAAGGTCCATTCCAGTATGATATTCAATACCCTGAACACACAGGAGCATCAGGGAAAAGCAGAGGATACTGAATGCTTTGGAAAATAGAGCATTTACTGTATAAAATGCCCAAAGGGAAACATAGCTGCTGCTCAGACAATCTCAAGCACTGTGGAGCATAATTCACGTGTTAGCTGCTGCCTTCTTACCTTGTGCTGAGATCTCTATGCATTTCAGGAGATGGGATTGATCTCTCCTTCCACAAGCCACCTGTCAGAAACAATGTGGAAATATATTATCAATCATTTGTCACTCTCCTCTAACCCAAGGACCATGAATCACATTGTTTGTCAGCTCGTGTCCCTTGCCTATATATCAGAAGGGGTTATTATCATCTCACTTTTCCTCTGCTGAGAGCAGGCGTGTGAGCCGCAGCATCCAGACCATTCTCCCTGTTGCACGAGTGTCTCCCAGGAATGCACTGGGAAGCATATTACCTTTCATGTGTTCTTTATTTGCTTATCCTCCCTCTCAGGGTAGTGTTTGGTGAACAGCTTTGTCTTGTACATTTTTGTTTTGTTCCTTTTTTCTTTTCATTTTATTCTGATATTTGATGATTTTGTTGTTGCTACTATCTTGTTTGATTTATTTTGAAGAATTATGTTGCTGCATTTTTGTTATGGAAGATAAGATTAAGGGAACATGCTCGGTTTTTCAAATGGATTTGAAGATCTCTGGGACATGGGGATGCTCAGTACACCTAGCCTTGAGTAAGGAATTATAAACTGCACAGCTCTGACCAGAGCAGCTGGGAGATGCTGTGGCTGCACTTGGGTGGATGGATGAGGTCACATCCAAGAATCTTGGAGTGCAGACCATATATGTTTACATTAGGAGTGTGTCACTGAAGCAAATCTCCTCATTCTTTCCATTTAGTACCCTTTGGTTTGCAGTGGGCAAAGCTCTGAGGCCATGACTTGGGTTCCTTCAAAGTGAAAGTCACTTGGAAGACATGTGTCCTGGTTCTGAGGGCACTCCCAGGACATGGTGGCCCTGACCTGCCCTGCCTGCTGCCTCTCACATCCCTTCCTGTGGGTGCCAAACCCCATTTTGGTCCAGTCTGAAGAGGACAATCTGTTCCTCGATGTTCTTCCCAGCCGTCCCAGGCTCTGTCTGACATGATTTCCCCTCACTAGGCCTCATCCTGTCCCTTGTGGTAGTTAACCTTGGCTAAGGGCTATGGGCTCCCTCCCTGACCTTCTTCCTTGGATGGGATGAGAGAGCTTGTGCTTCAAGAAGTAGGCAAAGATGGGATCTGTGCTCAGTCCCTCTCACCCCTCTGGGCTGCTCTTCCCTGAGCCCAGCTTGGCTGAAGGGCTTAGCTGTGCTTTACTACAGTCCCACCCGGCTCTTTGCCTGGCACACGACCACCTCAGTGCCAAGGAACCTCTGCCTCAGCATGTCATCGCCCCTCTCTGCCAGGCCTGTTCCTGTGTGCCCACGTCATAGTAACATCTGTGTCACTTAGAGAAAGGGTGTTGTGGCAACTCTTCAGGCTGGCAGGCAGGTGAGTTACAGAAAGTATGATAAAGATCTGTAAAGCCATGAGTGGCAGGAGAAGATGAATGATGTTCACTGTGTCTTCCAGTGAGCGCTGTAAGAGATATCAAAAGGAACTCACAGATTAAAGAGAGAAACCAAAGCAAGCTGCATATTCAAGTGTTGATCATAAAAGATATGTTTCAGTAAACTGCTGGACAAATTACCAGGAGTGGAAAAAAAAGAACTAAAATCAAGGATTTTGAAATGCAAGTAAGCTGGCTCAGGCAGTCTGAGACTTACAAAGGAATTGTAAAATTCTCCTTTGGCAGCATCAATGATATGCTGTCCCTGCATGTCCCTGTATTTCTTGACCACTGTTGGACAGAGAATTTTGGACCAGACACACCTTTAGTCTGACCCAATATAGCGATTCCTACACTTTTATTTCATTCTCACTCTTAAAATCATGAAAGGGGAATATCAAACTGTGATGTTTCTGTGTTCAAAGCTCATGTGCTGCCCTTAGCAGAGAAACTTCCATGGCCTCATCTTTCACTGGTGCAAGATCAGTCCTTCTCAATGCACTGTCTGAGTTTTGGATGGAGTGTGAGTTACCCAGAGAGACCTCATTTATTCTTTTCCTAATACAGTCACCTGCATATCTCAGGGAAAAGTGAGCCAAAATTATTAAGTAGGAGGGGCTGGGTAATTTTCCAAATATGCTGTGATTCATGAAGAAATGATAAAAATAAATGATAAATTTTCTCCCTAGACAGAGATGTTACAAAGAGCTAGAGTAATTTGAAGAATTTGTTGACAGGCAATAGAAGAACTAGATGAGAGAGATTATCAAGGAAGACAAAATTATGTTTCTGGAGGATGAGATCATTGAAGAGGAAGAATATTAAGGCTTTATGAGGAAAAACAGTTCACATTTATATTGGCAATTTTATGAACTTCATTGCTTGCCCAGCCAGTTCTGGTGGGACATCTACAGCATGACTTAAAAGCTCCAGGTAACCATGCTGGGATAAAACTGGAAGCCATGCCAACACCATTATTCTCCCTCTTCACTTTGCATTCTACCAACTTGCACTGAGGACTTGGTTTTGATGTCTGCAGGACCCTTTCTATGCAGGTGATGCCTCTGATTTTCCTCTGTTCTTGATCTTTTATACCCTTTATAAATGGTTGACAGTGCATATCTGAATTATCAAGAAAAAGCAGAATTGCAAGATCAGTCAGCATTTGTCTAAACACATCCAAACGAAAGATAAGGTAAGGAACACTTACTTTGATGTCTTGGAATGGCTACCTAGAACAAGGCTAGACAAAGTTAAGAGAATAAAGTGGGCATTTATCAAAAGCCTTCAGTAGATTTACCTTGGGCAGTCAAAAGCCTCCAAGAGGGGCTACACTCAACAGGGATAGCAGTCACAAGTTTTTCAGACAGATATAAGTTTGGTCTATTTACATATCAGGGGTTAATACTCCTGTAATTACAGCTTTGGATGATGTCTTTAGTGCATAAACATCTTTGCCCTGCAGTAATCACTGAAGGGTACAGTTTCTTGCCTCTGTACATATGCCAAACATACCTCATTCTCAATGGAAGCCAAACTGGAACATGGGAGAAAGTCTTCACATTAACAGTTCTCACAAATTCATCTCTTTGTATGACAGGAAAATTATTTTGATGGGTAGAAATAAATATACAGATATAAAAGGAGAAATTTTACACCCTTTGACAACTAAAGAGCAAGACTAGCTCATGTGGATGTTTTTATGCAGTCCACACTCTTCAAAACTGTCCACAGTTTTGGAGATTTCTATTTGCAGTGAGAGTGCCTGAAGCTTCAACTGAATATTTTCAAGAAACTCAGCGTTACAAAGCACGTACACGCTCCTTATTTTCAAAGGCTAAACAAGCATGACTGCAAACACTATCACAGCACTAGCAAAAAGGTGCTGAACCACATTAATTCATGATGGAGAATACTCTGTTATCCATGAGGGAGATTGGTCTTTGTGCAGTGTGAGGAAAAGATAGGCATATTGACATGGCTTCTTTTGAAGTGTCCATCCACTCTGCCACAGCCTCCTCCTTTCTGCTTGCTTCCTATTGATTATGTCTGCACTAAAGTTCAGCTGACCATTTATATTTCAAGTGAGAAGGAGGGAGAACTGGAGATTTAAAAGCATTTAAACACCTCTTGCTAGAGTTAATGCCTGCATGTCACCAGCAGTTGTCAGGACTCAGGCAACGAAATTCCTGAGGGTGGTTCATAATGATTCAATTTGTCAGCATTTCAAGCATTTCAAGCAGAAACATGCAGGTCTGATATTCCAGTCCAGGGGGTATAAGGAAAGCCAGAAGAGTGTGTCTGTGTGTTACTCACCAGTAAGCAGATGCTAACACAGAGCTGGTGGCACAACTTGAACTGCATTGCAGGATAAACTGGGTATGCAGGCACAGAGGCTACTGAAATACCTTTCTGTGAGAACTTTCTTTATCTGTTGCGTTATTCCCTCTGGTAAATACACAGAAAGGTACAGCAGGGTGTGCATAGGGCTGAGGGATGCTCTGAAAATCCTGTGTAAAGATGTATGTGGTCTTTCATATTTATGTACCTGACCCATGCTCCTTGTATATGTATTTTAGGCTTTGACAAGTCTTCAGTAAAATCTGTAGTCAACTTCTGCAGGTTTTTGTAATCCTATTTTCTTATCTTTTAGCAATGTTTACAGACATGCACAGACAAGAGGGGAAATCAAATAGCCAGAAGAAGGTACATGGTACATCCTATTCATTCTGTTTTGCCATTTCTTCTGTTGCCTGCTTTGTTTTTCCAGACCACATACCTGATGTAATTTGTGTTGTACCTGTGCCAAATCTGGGACAGAATTTATTTTTTTCCTTTTTTGTTCAGCACAGTAGGTGATAGATTGGTGACCTGATATGCCCTCACAGTGCAAACACATGGTGAAGTGTTGTTAAAAGTGCAAAGCAAACAGGATAGCAGGAAGGATATCTTACTTGCTGGTCTCTTTGTATAAGGTCAGATTTAAGGTGAAATTTGGAAAGGAAAGCAGGTTGGAAAAAAACCAACAAAAACAAAATCCAAAACCAAAAAACCCACTAAATAACAATTTAAAAAGCCATTACTAAATTTTTTCATAAGTGCTAATGGCTTAGTTTCAACCAATTACAAACTACTACCTAGGTCAGATGAGCCTTTTCATTAGACTATGTCTGCACACAGAGGTAAACCTGTGATCTGAGAAACCTGATGGTTTGATGGACTGCTCCTAAATAACTGTCATGAAAGGTGACTGAGAGAAGTCAGCACATAGTTTACAAGTTCAAAGTTCCTCTTAAGGGCCTGTGTTTTCTCCAGTGGAAAGCATGGATGTTTTCCTGAAATGGAAAAGTCTGAATAATTACCAATTAGAAAACTGAAAGAGTAAACTGGAAACTAACTGTATAGACTGTGTCCAGTCTAAACTTACTCGCCTTTTTGCAGAGCTTGTATACTGAAGATAAATAAGCATAGATTATACATATGTGAAAAGTGGTATTTTACCTCCAATGGATTTTAATATTTATTTATCTATGAGAGTCTTCTATGTCATTTAATGTAATGTGCTTGTCTGTGGTACCTTTTTAGTAAAGATTCAATATCCTGCTTCTGATCTAGGTTATTCAAATAACTGATTAATAAAGCTGCACAAAATAGTAGGAACTGATTTTCTTTTACTATGGTAGAATGACTCTATTAGTGTGGAGCCTTTATGCAGCTTCCACTTCCCATACACTACTCTCTTTCTAATGATTTATTTAAAATATTCACATTAAAAATAAATTTAATGAAAAACACTCATAAAGCTTGAATCCTCCTATGACTGTGAAGCTCACTCTAGAGTAATTTCATAGGGCAGTTTCATTAAGGGGCAATTTTGTCAGCTGCTTCAGGCTGGTTTTTCAGGAGGTCTGGAATGAATAGTCCACGAGGAAGGACAAAGTGACTATTTTTACAACTTTATAGGCCTGATAGGAAGGCCAATTGCAATGGAAGAATCTGAAAGATAAAGGATATGATTAGAAACACTGAGCTTGAAGTACTGGAAGGAAAAACACCTTTGTCAGACATAAGGAAAAAAAATCAGCAGTCTTCAAAAGATACAGAATTTCTATAAAATAAATAGTATTATAAAATAAGTAACAGTGTCTGGCATTGTCTTTAAGTAAAACAGGGCATAATAAACAAAAAGAGACAGAATTTAGGCTCTGAAATGAGTAAAAGTTGATATTTATTCTCTATGGATATACAATAGAGTAAAAGGAAGAAATAATAAAAATAGGTTCAAGCCACAAGGAAAAGATTGCAGAGTTTTAGTGCCTGATTCTGACAAATACTAAGATGCTATGTCATCTTTGATTGAATTCTCCAAAATCAGATAGTTAAATAAGGCTTTTCTTCTCTGTTTATTTTTCTTTGGAATTCACTGTTAAAAATTCCAGAACTGGATGTTGCCAAGAATCTCTATCACAGAGGTCAATCATCTTAGAAAATAGATATTCCCATCTATTAAATCTAGTAAATTTTTACTTGCTGTCATGGATATCATAACATCTTCTCCTCGTACTGCAATAATTAAGGTGGAGATGACATTTCCATTGAAAAGATCATATAACTCAGAGGGGAAAAACTAAATGATCCATCTGGGCTGAAGATATGCTTTGGACATATCTGCCTTGAAAAGAATGTTTCCATCGGATTCAGTTTTTAAATTGAGATGTGTCTAAATAAACTCATGGAAATACTTTTTTAGGCACCAGAGTATCTGTCAAATGCTATGTAGAGAAAAGCATTCTGAGTCAATGAAGTCCATGGCATAGGATTTTCTCTGGAAAGGCCATACTTCTCAGGCTTGGTAAAAAATTCTTCTGCTAAACTGGATGAACAATTCCACAGCAAAATTATTGGGAATAAAACATTTTAATTGAGGTGGTGACTGTTCTCAGTACTTTTGGGCCTTAAATGGATGAAAAAACCTTGATTTTAGAAAAGGAAATCCTGCACAGTTCTCCAGATAGGCCCTGATGTTCCCAAATTTCCCTTTCCCTGACTGTCCTCAGACTCAAGCCAGGCCATATCTTCCTCAGGGAGACTACAGCAATTTTTTCCTTTGGTAATGCTTGACCCATTTCCTCTCTTCCTGACCTGTCCTCTCTCAGCATCCCTCTGCTAGCAGGCTGAAGAGTGGGACATAGGAAGGGGTTGTTTTTAAGGATTAGCAAGACTCAGGTAGTTCTACAACAGAAAGCAGAGAAATTCTTCAGCCATCCTGGACCCTCATAGCTAAAACATCCAGCATATGTCTAGAGGGAGTCTAAGCCCCAAACACCCAGCTTTTGTTTTGCAGTCCCAATGGGATTATTTAGGAGCAGGAACACCAATTGCAATCAAAATCAATCCAGATACATTCACAAGGCAGAATAAATGTTACCGTACTTGGGATAATAAGGCCAGGTTTGCAGTGACCACATCACACCTTTCCTTAAGAGGGATGTAATTTGGCTCTTAGTCTGTTCTAAGGATCAGCCTGGGGAGAGCCATGAGTGTTTGTGATTTGTGACATAAGGACTAAAACTAAACCGTGTGTCCCTTGGTATCAGGCTGGGACATTGACTCATCATCTTGCTGACTGTTCTCACAACAGCACAAGGTCTTCCATTATCCCAGACCTTCAACTTTTAGCAGACAACTTGCTATACACTATTTACTTGAAGAGCAAAGCAGCCAGAAAGTTACTTTAATGAGTACAATAGATTCTGATCTCTGCTCAGCTCTCATTTATCTCAAATCCATGTTCCAAAGTCAATGTTGAGTGCAAGTGAGGGAAGAAAATGAGGCATAAGGGTTAGCTAAGAGAGACCAAATTGCAAAGATAAGAGGCCAATAACGCATATGACAACTATAGATATAGGAAAACAAGATTAGAACTTATGTGAGAGGATCTAATGTAGTCAAATTAAAGCGATCCAGAGAAATGGTTAGTGCTCACATCCTGTCTTCATTTGGGTACAAGTTGGATGGAATATCAGGCAGGGCAGTGTGGCCATTCACCAAGCTCTCTCCATTCTGGACACTGGAACACCTTTAGTGCAGCCTGGCCCTCGTCCTGACAGCAGATACAAATGTATGTAACATGTCAGTACCAGGGGCTGGTCTCTTTCCTGTGGTGACCAGTGGCAAGGCCCAAGAGAGTGGAATGAAGCTGCATCAGGGGAGATTTAGTTTAGGTGTTAGGAAAAGGTTCTTCACTCAGAGGGTGTTTGGTCACTGGAACAGGCTCCCTAAGGCAGTTGTCACAGCTCCAAGCCTGACAAAGCTCATGAAGTATCTGGATAATGCTCTCAGGAACATGATGGGATTCTTGGGGTGTTGTGGGCCAGAAGTTGGATTCTATAGTCCTTGTGGGTCCATTTTAACTCAGAATATTCTATTACTCTGTGCAAATCTAAAATACATTATAAATGCCATCTTTGTCTGGGCTTTGTATGTTTTTTGGTCCTGTTAAATGTTGCAATATCTATATAGAAATAACGTTTTCACATCATGACTTTTACTTTAATTCAGCATTGACAGTACAATCACATGAAAACTTTTCTTTTGATACAGAAACTCAGCTGTTGCTTTGTGGCTGTCTTATAACAGTCTAAAACTTTCTTTCACAGCTCAGCATAAAATTAGCCCTAATGGATATCTCCTTTAAATCACAGTTCTTTCTTCAGCAGGTTTTTTTTTTCTTTTTCACATATTTCTTTGCACTTTCTCCCTCCAATATTTCTCCCTGAATCATTATCCAATCACAGTATATTGTCAAGCTTCTCAGATAAAAGTGCAGAAGTGGAGATTAAATGTCACTTGTTCTGTTTGCACACTTCTCCGTTTTCCTCAGAGCACATCATGATAGGACCTAAGTGGTTTCTGCCTGAAATGCAGGCATGCTCACTGAATGAGAACACCAGGAGAGACTGGCAGGAGAGTGTTTGAGGCAGGCCAAGGCAGCTCTGCCACAGCAGAGCCCCTGGAACACGGCCCCGTGCAGCACTATGTGGAAAGAGGGATGTCCTGCTTGGACTGTTGCCATCTGTGCTGGGCATGAATGGGATGAAGTTAATTGTATTCATGGTATTCAGCATTAGGCTATGTTGTGGCTGAACACCTGCCTGCCCATGGGAAGCAGTGAATGCATTTTTTGTTTTGTTTTGCTTCCACAGTTTTTGCTTTGCCTATTAAACTATCTGCATCCCAGCCCACAAATTTGGTCATTTTTACCCTTCTGATTCTCCCCCCATCCCACCCTGTGGGGAGTGAGTGAGCTCTTTTGAGGAGTTTAGTTCCCAGCTGGATTTAAACCACACCATCATGTGCAGAAACTTATCCTGCTTTTTTTCTTTTGGTGGTATTGGAACGGTAAGAAAATCACTTTGTTGTTGCAGAATTACATGGTATCCAATCTAAGGAAATGCAAATCCTCTCCTAAACTGTGATATGGGTCTGGATCTTCTCCTGCACCTCAGAAGTTATCAGGATCTTTGGGCATCTTTGGCTGGAATGAGACCCAGGAACACTTTCAACCCAGTTGCTGTGAAATAGTGAGTGTGTTGGCAGCCTGGGGAAGAGAACTGCGCGCTCCTGCCTCCCTCTCCCTCTCTAATGTTTGTTATTATATTGATACTCATCACAGCTTTTAGCTCCAGCCAGAACTCCCATTAATCACCACCTGGGAACACCATACTCAGAGCAGGCCTACGTGTGCCTTTGTGAGAAAAAGCAGAGGGGAAGGATGATGTGTGTGGTGTGGAGGTGGGAGTGATGATTTTGGGGTGCAGAGTGAGAGACTGAAGTGAGGAAGAAGTAGAGCAAGGAGGAAAGAAGAAAGTACACTGCAAGAGCTATTTGGGGAGATGGAGAGAATGAGAAAACACAGAGGGGAAAAAAAAAAGACAATCCTATTTCAAACAAATTGGACAAAGGGGAGAAGAGTGCACTACTAACAATATCCCATTTAGACTGCTCTTTCCCACAATTACTGACAAATTCTAAGAGAAAAAATTGTAATTAGGCCAAGACCATTTGCTTATAGCAAAGATGAAGCCAGGAGGAGCCCTTCCCCCAGTTTCTGCTATAGTTCTTCCACTCCTGTGAAGACTTTCATCTAGATCTCATTATGAACAATTTTCTTTTTGGTCATAATTTGTGCTAAGAATGGCACAGAAAGTACCCCAGGGCAGGAAGCTCTCCCATTTCCTGCAAGGTTTTGCTCTGATCTCTGGTAATTGGTGGACTGCTAAAAAGGTCATTATTATTTATTATGTTTATTACAGTCATGCCTAACAGCCAATAAATGATATGGTTTCCTTATGTTAAGCACTCTACAAACACATAGTGGTGGAAGATCTTTGCCCCAAAGAAATTGTAGTTCAAACAGAGACATGGGTGAGGCTAAGAGCTTTATGCAGAGGACTGAAGAGAGTGCTGGCAGCATAGGCAGCCCTGCAGCAAGTGGCAGTAGTTCCATGCTTTTATTTCATTGACATGATGAGAGGAAAAACTGCAGAAAAGAAAACTTGGAGTTTGGAAAGAACAAAATCAAGACACATGATATGATGTCAAGGAGTTCTAAGAATACAAAACTGGTCCATTGAGAGCTACAGATATGCCTGAAATTCAATAATGCCCTGGTTTGGACTGTTCCGTAATCCATTGCTTAGTGTCTTTTAATGGTGCTTTTCTACAGGTTATTTGCTTTTTTCTTTTTCTTTTCTAGGGGAAAAACAGTTGCTCACAGGACAGAAGACATAGTCCAGTACCATATTAGGGACAAGATGTTCAATTTATGCGCTGCAGATAAAAAACAATGCTCTTACAAAGCCATTTTTCACTGCTCAGTCATTTTGTCACTGTTTTCCAAAGAACATACAACAACGTCACTGGAACAATACATAAGAAATGGAAAAGTCTCTAGTTTTTTACTGTTTTGCAGAAAAAGAATATTTTCTTCTGGAAATGTAAGGAATTTTTGTTTTCTCTTAACTGAGAACTCTGGGCACAAACTTTCTTTAAGTCAGAGATATTATCTGAGATATTCAAGGCCTGTGATATTGTCCTGTAAAACATCTTCACTCTGTGTTGGAGGGACAGAGACTTGATGGATGGGCTGTTTGGTGGATGATAAACTGGTTGGGTGGTCACATCCAGAGGGTAGTGGTCAGTGGCTCACTGTCCAGATGGATGCTGGTGACAAGTGGTGTCCCTCAGGGGTCCACACTGGGACCAGTGTTAACTTATGTCTCCATCAATGACAGACAATGGGATTGAGTGCACCCTCAGCAAATTTGCAGACAGCATCAAGCTGAGTGGTGATGCTTGATACACCTGAAGGACAGGATGCCATCCAGAAGGACCTGGACAAACTTGAAAAGTGGCCCATGAGAGTCTCATGAGGTTTAACAAGACCAAGGGCAAGGTGCTGAAACTGGGTTGGAGAAACCCAGGCTGGGGGATGAAGGGACTGGGAGCAGCCCTTCCCTGAAGGACCTGGTGGATGAGAGGCTGGACATGACCCAGCAATGTGTTCTCACAGCTCAGAAACTCCCCCTGTCCTGGACTGCATCCAGAGCCCTGTGGGCAGCAGGTGAGTGGGGAGATTCTGCCCCTCTGCCCTTCTCACCTGCAGTGCTGCATCCAGCTCTGGGGTCCCCAACACAAGAAAGACTTGAATCTGTTGGAGCAAGTCCAGATGAGGGGCACAAAAACGATCAGAGAACAACTGTTCTACAGAGAAAAGCTGAGATATTTGGGGATGTTCAGCCTGGAGAAGAGGAGGCTCTGGGGACATCTCACTGCCATCCTTCAATACTAAAGGAGGCCTACAAGAAAGACAGAAAAGGTTTTTGGCAGGGTGTCTTGCTGTAGGACAAGAGGTAAATCATTTCAAACCAAAGGAGGATAGATTTAAACTAAATATAAGGAACAAATTTGTACAGTGAGGGTGGAGAAACACTGAAAGAGGGGGCCCAGAGAGGTGGTGGATGCCCTGTCCCTGGAAACACGTGGATACCATTTAACCATGATATAGAACCATGTGTGCATTTTCTCTCTTTATGGACAGAAAAGTTACACATCTACTGATAAAGAAGGGTCTGCTTTTTGGTTGAGGGGACAGACAGCATGGCACAGGTCATACCTGTCTGGATAAAGCCTTTCTCTCTCCTCTCAAACAGGGTAACTGTTACTGAGTAACAAGAAGAGACTGTGTCTGATGCTAATACCAAGCTGAACAAGGAAAAACTGCTAGCTGGCACAGGAATACTACAACATCAAAAATTGTGGATGAGCATGGACCAGCTTTGTTTCCATGTCTTTGCCATGGGTAGTCTATAGTATAGACAAAACTGAAAGAACCAACACTTTAAACCTGTCATAATGAAGCCAGACAATTTCTTTTCAGTGCAGTGCTTTTATTTCAGACTCTTTGGTGACTGAGCCATGACAGAATAGATTTTTTTTTCAAAGGTGATGGATTTGTAACTTATTTTAGAGTTTCATTTTTGGGACCTTTTCCTGAACCAAGGCATGCAAGATGAATGGCCTTTGCTGAGAATAGTAGCTCCACAATCTGGTGCTGGAACACTTTGATCCTAGATCCTTCTCCTTTTCTTCTATTTCGATCCAAATTACAAAATCAGCCTAAATCATTTCTGTGCCTGAAGCTGCTCAGATGCTTGCTGGATCAGTATGCAAGTCATATTCTTTGACAACAGGGAATGTCAGAAGAGTGTGACATGTTGTGTTTCCTTTTAGGCAAAGCTGGCAGTATCTCAGGTTTGGTGATTGTGGCAGTTTCTGTCTGATTCTTTCAGCAGATGGCTTTGATATGCTGGAGCTCAGTCCTTTGCTTTGAAAAACATAATCCTTGGCTAATTTTATGATGCAGAGCAACACTGTGGCACACAAAATTATATACCTTTTATAACAAGTGTCATTACACATTTGATGATATGATGCCAATCATGCATTTCAGGATGTCTTAAAAAAATCAGTATGTGACAAAGTTTTAATTTGAACGGAAAACTTAGAGATAAATCATTACCTTCTTACTTTCAGATGTTTCTATGTTGGATGTTCCATACCACTAGAGTAATGAGATTTGTGCATATATATCATCATTTTCTTTTGAGCTTCACTGTCTAATTTTATTGCTCATTAAGATTGCTTATACATAGCAGTGCTTTTTTATAATTGGGGATCATCTTTAGTTAGCCTTAAGGCCATCCTAATCAGTGTGATAACTTAAAGGTAGCATATTTTCTTATGCTTTTAACTATTCTAATATCTACATTGTCTGCAGCAAATTCTACTTGTCAGATTTTTACCAGCTATATTCAGGAATCAAATGTTGCAATTCAGTTGTTTTTTTGGGGTGGAAGACCAGATACAAGTTCTGCAAAATAGATTTAAGATTTGTTTTTCTGTACATAAATGTTTTAATACACACTTTTCTGTATCTTTTATACTGTGTTAAAATGTCAAAGAAAGTTTTCAGCGAAGAGAAATTCTTGGTTTATGCTGCTGAATAATTCTTTGGCTTAAACTTAACTTAAAACAAAGATGTAGATATGGAAATGAAAGAGAGAAGAAAACAATGTAGGAGATACAGAAACTCAGTCGTGACTTGGAACCACGAGCCAATTATTGCACTGTAATTTGGAAAACAAGAGTAGGACTGTTCTATACAATGCTTATTTCGAATCTGACAAGGAAAATTCACAATTGCTTTAATCACAAAGTTGTGAGGTACATGTGAATCACTTGTAGTGGTATTTCCTAAGTAAGAAATTGTATCTGTTTAATGCTTATGAACTTTAAAAGACCCATAATTAAAATTCAGGAGTGAGAGTGCCAGTGAGATGTTTATTAGGAATATGGTAGAAATTAAAGATCTTTGCATTTTTCCAAGTAGGATGGTTAGTTTCACCTTTCATTGTAGGCATCTAGAAGCAGCATGTAACAGTGCAAATCTAGGTAATGGTCCCTGCAGAAAAAAATCTCTTGGTGATTTGTTTTTAGACTGCAAAAGAAGGCTTCCACTATGAAACACAGAAAGAAAGGAAGTACCTGATTCTCATATTATCTTCACCTAAGGAGGAAGTAGGGCATCCAGGAATACAGATGTAATTGGACAGGGGTTTTGCTTGAAATGATAAATATGGGAAGCTAATGGTAAAAGCATTGGAGGAAAAATAATGCTTAAAACAGAAGACACATTTGTAGTGTTTTTGCCCCAAAGTAAAAAAATATAGGGAAAGTATTTGCCATTTATATATAAGCATTTATATTTCATAATATTTTATTTTAGTACCTCTTTGTGAGTAAATAATCTTATTGTGACAGAATGAGAAATATTCATCCACTGCTAAATCCAATAAAATAATATTTGATTTTCTACCAGCCCTTTATAGGCAAACTTGTTAAAATTTAGTGCAAGCTTTCTATAAGGGAAGACTTTAGAATTTAGATTATTTCACCCATTAATTCATTTAGTAACATGTTCATTTGGCCTTTCATCTTCTAACCAGATTCTTTGGTCCTTTATATATGAAATATACAAAATTAATTTGATTTCTACATACATTATGTGCAAGCATGGTGCAAAAATTCTGAAAGCCTGTATTTCATTATTTGTTGCCCCTAAATGTTGCATGGGTATAAGGGGGCCTGTACTGAGTCAGAGCTCTGAGGTGAAATTAGAGCACACCACAAACACCAAGCATGCTCTCCCTCATCACAGATGTGCTTATGGAAACACAAGAAAGAAGTAACTTTGAAAGTGAAATTGCAAAATGATGCTTCAGATCTAAGATCCTTTGGGTAAAATAGATTAGAAATTAAAGGATTTGCAGTCAGATTCCTGTGTTCTTTCTTAAAATGTTGGCCTCAGCCCAGTGGTTTTCAGAACCTTTCTGGGCTGTAACAAACTCCACCTGAGTAGGCTGCATTTGGTCCTTGGACGTCTTTTCACTTGTTCTTCAGAAGTTTACCAGTCTCAATCTTTGTTACAGATTTGCTGCTGCCCTCATCAGTCTCTGCACTCCAGCTGCTTCACTCAGGCTGTTCTCAGGAAGGGCACAAATTCCCCTCAACCTAGAGAGTACCACTTCATGAAGGGAGTATCTGTCAGCTTAGGCAGGTGAACAGCTTTCCTTCCTGCATCCCTTCTCAGCACAACAGTACATGTAATAAAATAGAGCAGACTGCAAGAAAGGAGATTAAAGAGTAGGACCATCCATCACCACGTCTTTCCTTAATACTGTCTCCTTAGTCAGACCTCTTTGAATTCCCTGCCACGGTTTCTTATATTTATTTCTTTGCTTTCCTGGAAATAAGATTTTGAATTCTTGTGAGCTCAGACTTCATTTTCTGGCGAGTCAGAACAACTCCTTACATAATGGAGACTGGTTTTCTTTCACTCCCTTGGCCACTATCATAACAGAATATAAATTATAATGTTAATATGCCTGGGTGGAATACTTAAATATTCTTTCAACAGTGCTTCCTTCTCATTCTTGCTTTGTGTTCCTGAGAGGTGTGTGGTGAGAGCTTGAAGCAGATTGTGTTGTGTGTATGTTAAAGTGCAAACAGAGGGGCGATAAAAGAATTATTCTTGAAAAAGTGGCCACTGTGCTCGTGGGTCAATGTGCAATATTCATTTGCTGCAATTTCAATTTCCAGTAAGGTCCCCAATACATCTCTTTTTCAGTGCCAATTGTATCTGTGTCATCATCTACTGTCAAACTAATAAGAGTAATTTCATTAGTCTGGACATTCAGAAAAGCAAAACTTTTGTCTGAAATTAATAACTCCCACAGATTAATCAAAGGTAATTATATTACGAGAAGTTATGTCTTCTTGTATCCTGAGTCATAAAATGAAATTCTCATCAAAATTGTATTACATTCATTACCCATGTATACCCAGATTCCCAGAGATATACATTATATAAGAATCTCCATTTCAATATTGCTTGCAAACCTCATTTTGATTCAGGGCCAGGCTTTCAGCACAAGGGTGTTAGGTCTGAGGAAAACGTGCAATTCCTCCACACAAAACTTGGATTTTTCTGCTGTGAATAAAAGATGCTGCATCCAACTTAGCAAAGGCCATTTATGGTCACTTTGCCCACCTGTAAGCTCAAACAGGTTTGTGGCTATAATTATCAATCCCTGTTTCAGGAGGATAATTTAGTTGCAGTTGCACCTCCCCTCTTTAGAGAAAAACCTAAAATCACTGAAGTTTTAGTACATGTTTGGTTTTTGTGCTATTAGGCAGCACAACAATTTGGGCAGAGCCCAAGCTTAAAACTCATGTGATGAGAACTCTCTTTAGCATTTGTTTTGAATGCACCCCCATTCTGTCTTCTGTTCTGTCCTGAACTTTTATCACTGCTTTCTTCTGAGCTTTGAGCAGCAGCTTGCTCCTTCCATGAATCTGTGTAATGGCTCACACAATGCAGCCTTGACCTTGGTTGGGACACTGCAGTGCTGTGAACAAGAAAAATATTAATTAACTGCTGTGTCCCAGCCAAAACATTTGTCCTTCAAAGGTGCATAAGGGTTATGCTCTTCCTATTGGTTGCAATAAGGACTGCCAACTATGTGCTTTTGTGGAAAAAAGCTCTAGAGATATACAGTGTTAGCTTTTTTCAAGGCAAGATAACTACTAGCAAGGTTGCTCTGAGTAAGAGATAAGGTTGTGCAATTCTTTTTTGAGGCCAATAATATATTAATTACTTGGACAGACCAAAAAAAACCTCAAGGAGGGGTATTCCTTTTCAAACTTTGCTCACCAAGTCACTTAATGATGTGCTTTTCTACCTTATCTCAGAAAATTCCATAACTGCTGCTTTATTTTTGACTCACTTATGCTCATGGAACTTCCCCCTGAAGTCCATTTCGTTATTCAAAATATCATGATAGAGGCTAAAGAAATTTTCTGAATGAGAAGAACATGGAAATAACTCATAAAAATGAAACTGGGGTTTGATTCTTAAAATCACCCTGTTTATGCTTGGGAACTGCCATTATTACACAGCACTGCTGCCTTTCTGGCATCACCTCCAGAATGAAGTAAATCAAAGAACAAATTTTTTGTTATCAAAATTAATGAAAATTTTGGTAATAAAATTAATACCAGATTAAAAATAAGGCAAAAAAGCCAAAAGCCAAAGCAATGTTTTGGAAAACACCAGAACCACATATTAAGTGGGCTCTATAGTGCTTTACAGAAAATGAAACTGTTCTTTGAATTTCCACTTGACCCTTTTTGACCAGATTTACAGCTTGGATCATAACTAAGCACACTCTCTATCCTTCATGAGGGGCAGATCTGGCACTGGACCTCTGGCTTTGGTGGATTAGATGAGACACTTTACCTGGCCACAGGGGTTTATCAGGGAAAAGGAGCTGCCAGAGATGCTCTTTACATACTAGACAAAGCATGGTAGAAAACACAGGCCTAGAGGTAAATCATAAATAACAAGTTACTTAACCCAAAACCAAAGAACAAACCAACCTGTTCCTATTATACAGATAGGAAGGCTTTTATTTTCATATAATGAATTTTGGTGGATTATGGCTGGAGAGGCAAGGAAACTTATAAAATGGAGCTAGGAGGAAGGGAATGGAAGATGAGGCCATGTTGGGTGCCTGATTACATCACAGCCAGCCCAGCAATAACACTTGTAATTCCAAGGTGAGGTAGCAGAAGCACTGCTCCTGGGATGGAGTTAAAGATAATTGTGTGCTTCCAACTTGGACACCATGTGACCTGTTTCTCTGAAATGCAATGAGAGTATATTGTCATGTTTTCAAGTTACCACCATGGTACCAGGATGCAGGGCCCTAGGCACAGATGAAAAGAGACAGGAAATAGAGCACTTTTACCACAATAGCCATTCCTTTCCTGGCAGGTCACCTCATAGAGTAACTCTTAGAAGAGAAGAGAAATTTATGAATGACAGCTGCTTTTGTGCTCTAACACTCAATATAGTCAATGGAATCTTCTTTTCATAGAAGTCTTTGAATGGAGTAGAAGAATTTCATTTTACTGCTTGGCTCAGGACACTTGCAAAAACCTTCTTGACACAAGCACAGGGAAGGAACAGTCTTGCAAGGAGCTCCTGAGCAGCAGCAGAGGCAGCACACCTGTGACTGACCTGGCAGCTGTAACACATCATGCAGGGAAACTTTCCAGGATGCCTCTCGTGGCAACAGGCAAGAACTATACAGAATACACAAACCTGCAGCCTGCAAACACCTCGGGCTGCAGAGGCAGAGACCACCCCAGCAGCAGCAGGTGTGAGGACACGAGTCAGCCACGTGGACAAGTATGTATTTTCTGGACTGGCCACCCAGGCAGAGTTATACAACAGAGCCCTTCTAGGGGCAGAGTTTTGTTCTCATCAGTATGAGACATGCTGGTGACGAGTCTGGTCACACTTCTCTCACTTACACCCTCCTTCTTTGTGGTGACCTTGAGATGCTTTCTCTCAACTCCTCATGTGTTGGAACTCATCCCAAGCAAATTCTGCAGAATTTGGCAAAACTAGATCATGCAAATTATGGCTTGATGTCAACTGGGCTTATTTTTATTCATAGGGAAGCTCAAGGAAGGTGTTGTCAAAAAAGGTGTGGACAGAAGGATCATTTCTATAAATCTGAGAAACCAAAAGTGTGACAAAACTAGATAAAAATGGAAATGACAAAACTGGGCAAAAGTCAGTATTACTGCCAGAAGACCTCTGCAAAACACTAGTTGATAACAGCAAAAATCGAGGGATAATTAGAAGGGCATCTTCCTCCTTTTAAAATTCCAGTATATCAAGAGCTTGTGGGAACTATCAGTTACACTTCCAATTTGTTCTCCAAAACATTACAATGTGTCAAGAAAGTCCTTTTCTTTAATTCACTTTTTCCAGTTGAGAACAGATTAATTTTATCTAGGAGAATAACTTCAGCTGTGCAACAGAAGATGAAACATACCTAAGTTCAGCTCTGCTCTGAAAGCTATGTCTGCTTTAATGGATATATATTGTCCAATTCTAATCTACTCTAAATTTATTTAATACTTGTATTCAACCAAAGCAGAAAAGTATCTCAGAACTTTCTTTATAGGAGAACAGCATTTCTACTAAGATAGTCTTATTTTTTACCTCCCAGGACCCATAAATCAACTTTCAGAGCGCATGGCCCCTTATGTGAGCCAGTTCAATTTTCAACCAGAAGACTATTTTGCACTAAAACAAATTATACCTATCTGGCATATCTTAGTCTGTGATCTTTCACTTCTTTTCCCTGGTTTATACCTAGAATACATTGCTGGAAACTGCTTTAACCTTTTTATAAAGCTCATAAACCCCTGACTTTTTGTCTAATTTAGTTTGGCAGCACTTGCTCTTCTAAGGAAACATTTGCATGATAGTACCAAAGAAAAATTTGTAATTAAGCAAGGACTCTTCCAGCAATTTTATGTGCTAGATGGAATAATTTTCCAGTAATAAAAGCTTTATTTGCTATCTGTAGCTTGATTTAATCATGTTACTAAAAGGACGATGCAATCCAGACAGCCTTATGTTCCCTCTCAAGTATCTAGTCTGTAACACCATGAACTTCTCAGGCTTTGTAGCCTTAAAAATAAATGCATGCTATTACCTATGAATTAGTTATTGTTGATTCTTTTTAGCCTAATCATCAGTTTGGCATTTACTCTCCTTCCATTTCATTGATTGATGAGCAAATAGAATTTTTTCTAAAACTCATTTCATTTACAGAAATTTTTGGTTGTTGACAATTTCATGCTTCTGCCTACATCAAAATAATTTTCTCTGATAGAGCATTATGATAATTATTAACAGTAGCAGTAATTGTCAACTGCAACAATAATTATTATTTTCTTGCTTAATTGCCAGGAAAGCAGAAATCTCCAGAATGAGAATTTTATCCAAATACAGCTTTGGCTTCGTGGAAGAATTCATTAAAAAATTAGGCTATTAAAAAACATGTTTGTCATCTGTTTTCTACACTGAATTAAAAAGCATGGATTAATATGTTCCCATCTGAAATAATTTGGGCATTTTTGTAAATCAAGTATGGACCTTATTCTAATTTTTATCACCTTTTAATTATGTTGAAATAGTTCAAGTTCACAAAATATGTATTTGCCATTTCCTGATATTTTGAAAACCACTGACAGGTAATTGATGGGCTTAAGAGGAGCACAGTGCACACTGCAGTAGCACATCATGTCCTCAGTCCATATTTTACTTTGTTGGTCCTGATTTCTCACCACAAGTGGCTCCAGGAGTACATAAAGTGACCTGACCAGCTCTTGACATTCAGACTCTGCCCTTTCCTGCTCTCCCCAGCAGTGAGTGAGGAGCCTGTTTGAGAAGCCCTTGTTCATTGTTTCAGTGCACGTGTTTCAGTGTGCTTGTGTTAGTGATGGCATGGATGTGGCAGCTCCAGAAAAAGCAGGAGTGAGGTTTGGGAGGGCTGTTTGTCAACACCATTGTCCCTACACACTCATTTAGGCATGAAGCTATTCCCATGTAACTCCCTGAGTACTGCTGGACTGTGTTTGGTGTTGTGACCAGTTGTGAGTCCATGCACCAGTTGTGCTCATCCTGTCTGGTGCACTAAAATAGGAGTTTGACCAAGAGCCCTCAGTGATGTGTCCTTCCTGACAAGCCAGGTGGCATCCTTGATGGCACTAGCCAACAGGCTGTTAAGTGTCAATAACAGTGTGTCAGGATTGCAATACAGACTAAATCATCTGAAACCAGTGCTCAAAAAATCAAATTTTATTTGGTTTGGTAAGATGTTAATGCAGAGAGAGGACAGCAGCCTTGATATTGCTGGTGTGGAAAGGGTTAAACTGATAAAATTCTCATAGTATCAGCTGTCCTCAGTGGCAAAGACCATCTTGAGAATTTTGCCAGCAGTGGATGATTTTCTGCCCACACTTTTTATAGTGATTGGCATTAGTTTTACCTCTTATTGATCAGGGCCACCTGTTTCTATCTTATGCCTGGTGTCTCTGGATATCATGCAAGTGTTAAGTGTCTGTTGTGTGAGATCTGAATTATCCCTAGTCCATTTATTTTCTATTTTAATTTTTAGCAGCAACAGACAGCTCTCTTCCATGCTATATGACAGCAGTGCTCTTGCTTGATTTTGTTATTTCTTTGTTGTTATGTTTTCCCTTTGTTCCAATAATGAGGTTATTTAAAATATTTTAATTAAATTATGTCTTGTAAATTCATATAAATGGCATCTTTATTCTTGGTGACATTAATTAGACCATAACAGACTTAAGAAATTATGAGAAAACAAATCTAGACAGAGGTTGCCTTCTCCTGTTTCGGGGGCTAAAGTATTCTGATGAGGCTGAGCTAAGGAAGATGAATTAGAAAACTTAGCAACAAGTGTACCTTGACCAGGATCTTTCCATGACTCCTCCTAAATTACTGTAGTTCCATCTGGGTTGAATTCAAAACTTTATGTGGAATAGAGTACAACTTGTGTCATAAGAAAGCAAGAGTTTACAACAAACCTTCCTACAAGAAAAAAGATGTGAAGGTCATGGTGATGATATGACTGCCTCTGCTCCATAGCAGTCACTGTGTGTTGCAAACACCCATGCAGTTAAATAATTTTCCCCAGACGGTTCTCATAGATGTTGCAGTGCATGTGATCCATGCAGCAAAATAAAGAGGCAGAGGACACAGCCCTCAGTCTTGCTTATCAGGGCTGACCAGCTAAATTCCTCCAGGGAGATTCATCTGATCAGCTTCCGTACCCAAGGACCCAAGTGAGAACCTGAGATTTCACAGTGCAGGGTGAACCAGGCTGCTTCCAGAATGACACCATTTCCTCATTAACAAAATGACAGATTATGTAGGATCTTCACCATACCAGCAGCAGCTAGTTACAGAAATGAAATGAGAACAATGTGACGTGGTACCCTTTTCATATGTACAGTTTTAATTAAGTTAGTGGCACAACTCATGTTACTAAAGAAGAGTAAGGAAAAGATTAATAGAAGCAATAGCTAGATCACAGGCAATTATAATGGCTCCAGTTGTCTAATTAAGAAATTCAGCTCTCAAAGTGGCTTTGTTTTTTATATTCCAGCCACATGGTTTTATAATTGAAACACCCACAGTGCATAAAACTCTTGTGAAGAACATGTGGATACACAGCTGTTTTGGAAACCACAATAAATAAATAAATAAATAGGCGTCTTAATTCTTTCTACCTGTAAATCTGCAAAGAGGTCAGAGCTGCAGTGAGAATTTATGGAACAACCAGGAATATATTTGAAATTAATAAGAGCGAGAGTCCATTTTCTTATGCTTAGGAAAAAGTCATAGAAACTTAGCAGTCAATATATTCTTTCACTGTGCTGAGTAAACAGTAAAAAGAAAATGTAATTTGCTCACAGGCTATTTCATTGTAGAGAAAATTGTAGGAATGGCATCTTTTTATTAACTTATAAATATATGTGCATATATAGGACAATTTAAAGACTGGATTTCAAATACTGATGGATGTGGAAATGCCATATATATATTACAATGAAATGAATAAATTTTGGGGAGGATGAAAAGTTAACTTGCACATTTCCAACAGCTGCATCCCAAATTTTAATATCAATACAGGATTAATGAGAAAGGGCATTAGGTAGTTGGTGCTAAGGGTGTCAGGCTGCAAATGTTAAAGGTATCATCTTTAAGGAGAGAAGTGTCCTTCACCCAGACCCAGGTTTATGCCCAGTATTGATGTTTCTGCAAAATGATGGAGATTTCATATGTTTAGAAGTCCTGGTCTCCATATATTGCTGGAAAGCACTGTCCTCTCATCGTAGCTCCATTTTATGGGGCTTTTGCTGATTCATGGGAAATTTTGAAAAAGTTCCATGGTATCCTGCATCATTGCTATTCCTTGTCTCCTGAAAGTCATGTTCACAACTTAAACTTTTGATAAGCTAATAATGAACATTGAATTGTTTTCATAACATTTTTGCATAGGAGTTTCACTTTGGGACATGGAGAAAAGTATGCATAGGCTGAACTGGGAAAACGTGGGGCTCTCAGGCAAAATAATGTCTAATAGTAGAGGAGTCAATGCTGGTTCACCTAGAGGAGTTAGTTCAACAGGTTCATCAGTACTGGTGAGTAGTTCCTTGTCAGTAGTGCCACAGCTGCCAAGTGCCTTCTCCAGTTATAACACCGCACTGTAGCACTGAGCTCCTGTGCCTCACTGGTGGCCTCCTTGCATGAAATCACAGAGCTACCAAATGCTAAATATCAGCCCCAAGTGTAAGACTGTGAAGAGGGCAGGAGGGACAAATCTTCTGATGTCAAATATTGCAGCACAGGGCTTTCAGGTTGGCTAATCACAGGAACATTCAGCCTCTAGGTGAGATATATTATGAGAACCACACATTTCCTAGGAGGACTCAGACACCTAATGGGAGAAGGAATTACTGTCCTCTTTCCTCATCCAATGACTGAAGAGCTGGGGAGGTCATTCAACTGAAGTGAGATTTGACTCCACCTGAAGGGACTCGGAGACACATTCTCCATTACACAAAGCAGTCAACTATACAGGACAATTAGATAGTGCAACACAAAACAGGGTTATTTAAGGACAGGGCTGGACAGGTGATCATAGCTCAGAACTTGGGAGAAAAATGGCATTTCTATAGAGGGATAAATATTATTGTTTTGCGCCCTACCTACTGCTAAAATGTCTTAACTTTTTTGTTACTTGAAGGCATGATCTGAGTATAGTTAACCTAGACATCCCTTCCTTTTTCTGCTTTCAAAACAACTGTCCCAGTTTCCATCCATTATAAATATAAATAACTTGGTTAGGAAAGGTGGCAAGGATTAGGAGAGGAGCTCTTCCCCACAAGCAATTTTCAATACCAGCTGCCACGGTGACATTGACACAGTGGGATCAAATATGATGAACCACAAGGTGCCACTTTAACTGTCACTTCAAATTCCTGGAGTCTTCATATATTTAGTCATGTTTATTTATAAGATAAATTTCCTGTTTCTATATTGGCACTGATTTTAAACTGTCTGAAACTAAGCATTTGCCTGTCAGAATGTGTCTCTCTCTTACTAAGTATGTATCATGGTGAATATCATATTCATAACCCAGAAAATTATTCTTTCCAGTCTACGGAACTAAACATCTATTGTAGTCTCATTTACTCTCCAGCCCAATCAACAGCCCCATCCTTTTTTCCCCTTTCAATCTAGCAAATATTCCTTCATGTTGCTGTGATCTAATTTTGAGATTTCCTTGAGTGATTTTCAAATCACCTGACCATCTGTTTCAAATTTAAGCACCCCCAGATGCAGTCAATCTAAATATGGGAGTTATGTTGTAAATTACATTCAGAGCTACTCTTTAAATTATCTGGAGTTCTTTTTGTTGATATTAACTGTTCCATGCATAGGGATATAATTGACTTTAAAACTTGTGAGTACTTTATTATGTAGAAGAAAAAACTCAGTGTTGAAATAATGTTGATGAAGGCAACAAACAAATCGATGCCTGAAGTAGACTCCCAAACAGGGCAAGTTCAGAGGGATCAATTAATAGTAGCTCACTTGGAATGGGTGAGATTGGTAACTGTGAAAATCCTGCTAGAGCTGTGTCCCAGGGTAGATGATAATAAATCATTTCCATCAGTTCAAAATAAGGAATAAAACTTAAGCTGGGGTTTGTGAGTAGGTTAGTTTCTGTTAGGCATGCTATATGTGAATTAGAACCGGTGCCTAGATAAGATGATCATATGTCTCTTCCAGAACTTCCTGTCTCAGAAATTGTAAATCTAGGACACTGAGATCCTCAATCATCAGAAGCCATTATTTTCTAATGAATATTGAAGTTTTTTTCATGCAAAATGCATAAATGAATCTTGGATTTAAATTATCATATTCCAACAGAACAAAAGTCAGAGCAGGTGTTCCTTCTGCCACAGAAGGACAATGTGTGGATTGACTGGGCACCAGAAAGTAGGAGAAAGAAACAGAAGTGCAGAAGAAACTATTGCAAGAAAATTTGCTCTGGTGACTGAATAGTCCTCTGTCAGGAGAATAAAGACACATGTCCATACCTGTTAATATGGGGCCTTGCACCAAACCTAAAATTTACTTCCTACATGTAAAAGAGAACATCAGACCTATGTAAGGCTGAATGTCCCTTGGCCACAGAAAAGACTTATCTAATGAACTGGCAGACTAAAGCAAGGCAATTTCAAAATAATTTATGTTTTTCCTTGAAGACTGAGTTCTGCTGCATAAAACTGTTTGTGTGGAGTACAGATGAGTAACAACTGCACTTATGGATCCGTAGAGATTCAAGAAAAGTCAAGTCAGCAGAGGAAGATATGGTGAGTGCATTTACTCAATTAAGAAAATACAGCTGGGTGTGGTGCCAGTCAAAAACAGAAATTACTTTCTCCAACAGTTTAGATGGTGGTTTTAAGATGAACGAAATAACAGAATCATTGAATGCCTTAGGTTGGAAGGAGAGATGATCTTGTTCCAACACCTCTTCCACAGGAAGGGACACCTTCCCACTAGAACCAGGTTGCTCACAGCCCCATTCAACCTGGCCTTGAGCACTTCCAGGGATGGGACAACCACAGCTGTTCTGGGGAACATATTCCAGGGCCTCACCACCCTCACAGTAAAGAATTTCTTCCTAATGGCTAATCTAAACCTACTCTTCTAGTTTGAAGCCACTCCCCCTTGTCCTGTCACCACTTGTTTTAAAGTCCTTCTCCAGCTCTCACTTAACCCCTCTGGGTACTGGAAGATGCTCTAAGGTCACCCTGGAGCCTTCTCTTCTCAAGGCTGAACAGCCCAAACTCTCTCAGCCTGTCTTCACAGGAGAGATGTTCCAGCCCTCGGATTATCTTTGTGATCTCCTCTGGATTCATCACAGCAGGTCCCTGTCCTTCCTTTGTTGTGGGCCCCTCAGCTGGATGCAGCACTCCAGGTGGGGTCTCCAGAGCAGAGTAGAAGGAGAGAATCCCCTCCCTCACCTGCTGCCCACGGTGCTTTTAATGAAGCTCAGGACAGGTTTGGCTTTCTGGGCTGCAAGGGCACCTTGCTGGGACGTGTTGAGTTTCTTATCCACCAGCACCCTCAAGTCTTTCTCCATTCCCCAGCCTGTATTTGTGCTTGGGATTGTCCCAACCAGGTGCAGGACCTTGTAATTTCTAGTAAAGAAGGAACCTTTAGACAGATAGGTAGATAGACAGAGACACAGATCAAGAAATTGTGATCCTTGGGCAAGGGAGTGAAAACTTTTAGATTAGTTTTATTTTTTATAAAATGTCCCTCAGCAAAAATTGTATTTTTTGATGTTTTTCATTTGTTAATAGTAATACCAGCCAGCAGGACATTCCAGGGTTTCATGGATGGATGGAGATTTCAATACACTCTGCAAGGGATGAATGAAGCAGAACAGAAATTGGCAAAATAGAGTTATTATCTTTGTTATTTAATATTCATAATAGAGTGATAGACAATCTAACTAAAGTTTATACTGCAGTAGTTTTTCTGCTTAGACTTTTTCAGCTAATGTGAGCTCTGCAGTCCTGATCTTACTGTCTAGATAAGGTGCTGAAAAGTCTGATATAAAGAAAGTTTAAGGCAAGAAATGAAGACTAAATAGAGTACACAACTTTCAGCCAGTGTGAGTTTCATTCTGAAGCTTTCCAGGTGTGAGGACACAGACAAATCATCACATGAATGAACATGATTTTGACATTGGTGGGAGGACACTGACAGTTTGAAACCAGTCTTTCAAAGATCTTAGAGAGGAGCAGAAGGAGACAAATATGCAGGAAATATTTTTGGGAATCCTCCAGTTCTCTAAAGCAAGAGAAGAGAGAAAGTGACACATTGTGGGAGTTGGTTTTGTGCCAGAGGAGAATGGTTCTGTTCCGTAGGACATCAAGTATCTGCTTTGGGTAACTGCTCTGGATGTACCTATGCCTGGAATGCCAAGCTAGTTTTAACAGCTAAAACTGCTTTAAATATCCCACAAAGGGGACACTTCCATGCAAACTGTCATGCAAGGAGTATAATTTCAGGGTTTTTTTAATATTTAGGAATTTAAAGGGAAACAGAGGCTTGTACATGTCATTGGATAGCAAGTCCAAGCCAACAATCCGTTACATTTTCTGTAATCCCATTGCTTGGACACCTCTTCCAAAATAATCAAATTCCCTAGAGCAAGGATTTTTCAGATATGTCTTCCTTAGACCCCTTCCTAATTACAGCTGCTTGACCATATCAACGTTTCCTGACAAATTTATGTATAGTTTTTACAAGTGGCATAGTTTTCATACCAGCTTATTTCTGAAGACACTTCTGTGCTGAAAACAGTTTCAGAGTTGAGTTACAGTTTAGAGAAGGAATGTTCTTCTGCAAGAAAAATAGCAACTTCAAAGTAATGTTTTGTTTATATTCAGTCCTTTCTTCATGAGATTCACTTGAGCTTGTTTAACTTTCATGTAGATTCAGTTTCAAAGAACAACATTGGCTTCAAAATTAGAGTGAATTCGAAAGGGTGGTGGAGGGGTAAAGAAGAGATCTGGGCTGAGGAAAAGAGTTTTGCCTTCCTGACTTTTAACTCAGTAAATCGAACAACTTCTATTGTTTTTGTCATCTTCCAAATGAAATGGGAGGTGCTGAGTTTCTATTTCAGTGAAGGACTAAACTATACAGCGTTTATGCTTAAAAAGTATTTCTGCTCTACTTTGAAGCACTTGTTGCTTTTTATTTTCCCATAGTAGAATGGATAAAACACTTGGTGCTGGCATTCCATGTGTGCATTCTCTGTTTTGAATGTCTGCCATTTCATTTTGATGATCCATAATATTTTAAGCATACATAGACTTTTCTTTCTAGACTAGACTCCTTTCGACACAGTACACTCAATTGTCTCATGTTTTTTTAACTTTATGCAAGAGCTGTTCCATATGAGAAGTTGTTTTGGGAAATGCTTAAGGACACACAGAGCTGTCAGTGACATTTTCTCATCTTAATTGTAATGTGTTCTAGACATTCTCCATGAGTTTAGACTTCTTTTTTTTCTTTTTCTTTTTTTTTTTTTTTTAATTTATGTTCTCTGCATAAAATTTGATAGCCAGGATAGACTGAGGTCAGAATTCAGCTGCTAAGATTAATGCATCTGCTATCAATCTCTATTAGAAAGCAAATGGAACTATTTTTAGATATTCTGGCCTGCTGCAGATTTTGTTATTTTGGTTCTTTCTTGTGAAATTCAGCCTGAGGTGTAAGGACATTGCTGGCTACTCTCCCAAGTAGGTGTGGTTTTGTTAACACTGTCTCCCATCCTTGGGCTGGAGTATATCTCTGGCAAGGATGAAATTTTCCTCAGTAACAGTGTTTGAGGAGTTCCACCATTCCCTACTAGGAATATGCACTTATTTCCACCAGCATGTCTTGCATCCCAGTAAGGCCAAATGAGCTGTAGTCTCCAATATCCATTAAAGGAGTTCTCCTTTTGACCACTATTTTTTTATAGGCAGTTCTAAAAGCTTTACAGCTCTGGCTACTTGAAATTGAAATAGCAACAAAGATATTCCCAGAAATTAAAACAAGAAATTAGGTTTTTTAAGACCTACTAGTATGCCCAGTTTTTATTTTATGATGAGAATGTTCTTCTTTTTTTATTTCATCTATGAAATTGGCTTTGATAGTATGTCAGCTTTTGATACTTGAAGTTATACTAAAATACTTTCAATTCATTCAAAACCAGGAACTTTCAAATTAAAAAATAAAACATGTCGGGATAAAAATAAAAGTTGATTTTTTTTGGGAAGTCACATTTATTATTAGACAGTGTGAAAGGGAATAATATGCCATTAGATGTTCTTAAATACATGTCTTCAGAAACACAAATATAAGATTGCTTATTTCTGTACTTATCAGTTTGTAGTTGCTCATATAAAAAACTAAAACTATGCATTAAAACCTTGCAGAATGTAACACACCAAACTTAAATCATTCCTTAAAGGTGCAAGAGGGATTTCAGGAATGAGGAAAAGGGTGTGCATGGGGTCAAACGACTTACCCACAGGCACACAAGAACTCTCTGTCACGGCTCTCAACCAGCCCTGGTTCTGCATGTCAATTGTGTCCTTCTGTCATACTGCTTTGAGTCTGCATTTATACCAGCCATTACACATTCACATGAAGGCAGTGTGAAGTCATACATATATATATATATATACACATACTCACATACACATATCTATATATTTGTTTCTCACATTGCAAATTCAGAGAAACACAGGTTTATTATTAATATTGATAATGAGATAATAAGCTGTCACTGGGGATTGTGATGAGCAGCATCAAGACAAGTCAATTGCTAGCATCCACAGTGGAATTTCTGCCAAGCAAATGTAATGAGGAAGACTGGGGGGGGGAAGAAAAAAGAAGCAACAGCACCTGGTAGCGTGAGGGGTGTGTGGGCTGGAAACACT
This sequence comes from Argya squamiceps, assembly GCA_037834095.1. Classification (NCBI taxonomy): domain Eukaryota; kingdom Metazoa; phylum Chordata; class Aves; order Passeriformes; family Leiothrichidae; genus Argya; species Argya squamiceps. The sequence goes on from JBBMKD010000102.1 coordinate 144,749,191, forward strand.
ATCTTGGGAGAGCAGCAGTTCTGCTTGTAGACATGCAGTTTAGCCTGTCATGTAGCTTTTTCTGGTAGTTTTCCTCTTGAAATGAATATTATGCTCATTACAGGTGCCAAACTGACAGCCCTTAAGGTTGAAGTTCCTTCTTACAAAATCAAGTGTAGTAAGCAGAAGTAAGAGAAGCTTTTTCAGAAATGCTTGTCAAGAAGTATTCACCTTGGCCAGGAAAAGATGGAAAGCAGCTAAAACTCATCTTTGATCTTTGTACTTTGCCTGGTAGCAAAGAGATTTTTAATGCTATTTGTGTTGTTTCCACTTTCACTTTGGAAATGAACTGGGATCAACATATTTGTCTTTGGTCCCTAACAAACCATAAAGAGGGGTAGTATTTGATTGCCTTTTCTTACCTTGTTATTGATAAGTGACCCCAGCTTTAACACTGACCATAGACAACCATCATTACCTTGGTAGTAATTAAGTTTTGAAGGGTCTTAAATGACACTTTAGAAAACATCTAATGGAAAAATCTGAAAAACTTATTATAGGCCCAGACATCAGTGGTTATATGACAATATGTGTAGCTTTATTTTCCAATCCCCTAATGCTCTTGTTTACCTCACTTCATAAAATATTGGCTTCCAGTCCCTAAATTGCATGAATGCTCTCTGCTAAGGTCCTGCTGGTTTGCCTTTCTTTAGAGTAGCTGAAATGTCTGATTTTCAGGTATGGTTTGTTTTGTTCATAATAAAAAACAAGACAGAAGAAAAACCTCCAGAAGGTACCCATTTATTTCGTCTGCTCTGTTGAAATATCAGTTCTGTCTAGTCTATTCCTGATGGATATTTGTGGAACATGACCTCAAAAGTTTTCAAAGAATGGAGTGTCTGCATGGCAAGAATGACCTTCTATAAACCCTCTACTATTTAATATAGGCAGTGGACTGGGTAGGGTGGGCCATCTTCATGGTGTGAGTGCTAAAATAATTTCCTCACTTGCCTGTACAGGGTTAGTTAAAATATTTCCTCCCATTTTACTGAGACTGGGATTGTCAGCCCCCTAAGAAAATTAAGCCCCAACTTTCAGTTATGTTTCATTGGGGTTAATCCTAATTTAAGTCTCTATTTGTCTTACAAAGATCCAAAGACAGAGCAGCATGTGATGACAGAGGCTGAGATTAGGTATGGGTCAGACTCAGCAAAGAACCAGGACAGAGGATGGTGATGATCTTCTTAATCCTCCAGTTAACAGCTGTAAAATGGGAGCAAGATATTGATTTTCATCAACTCTGCCTCATCCATCAAGTGTGTGCTGACCTATGAAGAAGCTTAGATGCACCCAACTCAGCACTGAAAGGAACTTCTGGACATAGTGGGGCTCAAATTCCTCTGTTTCTTTGGAACTGGAGGTTCCAAAGGATGTACTGAAATTCAAGCAGCTGTGAAAGGCCAGATGAAATCTGACCCATCTGTCCTGTGAGTTACTGTCCTTTACCCTGTGCCAATGACTCTTAACTTTTGCATCCACCTAGAGGAGAAATCCCAAAGGAAGAACAGCACACAGGCTTTCATCAACCTGAAATCTCTGAAGACAAAATCTCTTCCACTGCTTCAATAAATTGAAGCAACAACCGCTGTTACCAGTTCTTATCTAGACACCAACACTAGCAGAACATGGAATTTCATTAAGAAACCCACAGAACACAAATTTGGGGAACGGGAGCATTCCTAAGAGGGGGCCAGACCACAGTGCTGTCAAACACCAAAAATCAGAGCTGGCTGTCTCTGTACAAAATCTATTTCTTCATACAAGTTTTACCCCAAAATGGATGAAGTCACTGGCAGTCTCTTGACCAAAGAGAACTTGTGTGGAGGTAATGGATGGTAGAAGGGGAGGATAAGAGCTGTGGGGCTCTGTGGGCAATGTTGAGTATTTCTTCTGATTATGACATTGTAAATGTGAGCAAATTAGAGCTGGTGATATGGGAACAGGTACTCAACAGCCACTCTTCTCTTCAGTTCTTTAGGCATTTTTGCCAGAGAAAATGCTCAATTCATGTTTTGAAATGTACACAGAAATTTCTCTGGAGTAAATTTCACAGGCTTGTATGTTACATTTTCTAGTAAAACAAAAAGGAAGCAAAATACAAAATTGTCAACCTCCAAAAGTCTGCCTAAGCTCTCATTGTGATGTATTGCCCTGGGAAAGCTTGCCAGGCTGCTTAACACCTTTATTGCTTGATCCTGGGAGCTCAATTTATTATTTACTGATCCTTCTCCTGTCATTGGTCATGACCACATATCTGCTTATATTATTCCTAGCAGGTTTTCCAGCACATATTGGTTCAAAAATCAATCACTTCCTAGATCCATCATTTCTATCCTCCTTTTGGGCTACATGTCTCAAGTGCTAATCTGCCAGTGGCAGTCTAATGCTGTTTACAGCAGCACCTGTTTTTGCCACATGAGAGAAGAAAGACTTTCCTTATGTTTCTTCAGCCAAAGCACTGCAATAAATAGATGGCATGGACAAATAAATACATTTATCTCTCCAACAGTACAGGAGTTCCCTGTTGTACATTTATTTATGTTCTGTAAATTTTCACATAGTTTCACCATTCCTCTGGGGAGATGGTTCTTCAAAATATCAAATCATCAGTATTTGTTTAAATTACTGTCATTTTATACTACCTTGAGCTTACCTTCATCCTATTACTTATACTCTTAAGTGATATTCTAAATCATTCTCATCCTCTTGTTGCTTATTCCATTCTGTATTGCATATCAAGATATGAATTTCTAGTTTTATTCATCATTCTTACTGTCCATTTATTACTTAAGGATTTTAACATATGCTTTTGGATAAATCTTTTGATGGTATTTTTTTCACACTTAAATGAAAAGTATGGAGAATGATGTTTATGATAACACTGGCTTATTTTTCTGCCATATCTCTTTCCAAGCAACTGCACAATTTTTTTTTTATCTTTCTCAGAATTTCTGAGTTGTTCTCTCATGTAGTATTGATAGTTATCTTATTGATTTTGTGAATTTAGAGATCCTGTTTTGTTCTATTTTGATAGAACAATAGAATCACTATGATGAAAAAAATATCCCTCAGATCATCAAATCTGAACATTAACTCAACACTTCAATCCAACTGAGCAATCCGATGTTCACCACTAAACCAGGTTTCTCAGCACTACATTTACACGTCGTTTAAATACCTCCAGCAATGATGACTCCACACTTCCCCAAGAAGCCTGTTCCAATGCTTGACAACCCTTTTGGTGAAGAAATTTTTCCTAATATCCAAATTTTTGTCCAATTCCTCTTGTCCTGTCACTTGTTACTTGGGAGAAGAGACTGACCCCCACTTGTGTCTACTACATCTTTTCAGGGAGTTGTAGAGGGTGATAAGGTCCTTCCTCAGCCTCCTTTTTTCCAGACTGAACACCCTCAACTCCCTCAGCTGCTCCTCACCAGCCTTGTGCTCCAGACCCTTCCCCATCCCTGTTGTTCTTCCCTGGATATGCTCCAGCCCCTCAATGTCTTTATTGTTGTGAGTGGCACAGAACTGAACTCAGTATTTGAGGTGTGGCCTCACTAGTATCAAATCCTACCCTTGTTTCCCATGGCTCTTAACTCAGGTAATTATGGTCCATTTGCACATTTTCTCTGATGTTCACATCTTATTTGCTGCTTTGTCAGGCTACGACTGTGCTACTACTGTGCACACAAAAGGCCTTTCCTTAAGCATTTGTAGGCTCATAACAAATGTGGCTGGTTGACCCTGGCTGGATACCGGATGCACAGCAAAGCTGCTCTGTCACTCCTCTCCCCAGCTGGGCAGGTGAGAGAAAACATAAAGAAAGGCTCATGGGGGTGAGATAAGGACAGGAGGAGATCACTTACCAGCTATGGATTACACTTGGGGAAATTAGCTTTATTTAGTACCAAACAAATCAGAGCAGGATAACAAGAAATACAACCCAAATCTTAAAACACTTTTCCTCCACCCCTCACTTCTTCCCAGCCTCAATTTAACTCTCAAACTCTCTACCTTCTCCCCATCAGAGGTACTGGAGACTGGGAATGGAGATGGCAGCCATTTCATTGCATGTTGCCTTAGTTCCTCCTTCCTCATTAGGAGCAGGACTCCTCACAATTTTCTCATGCTCAATTGTGGTGCCCCTCTCACAGGAGACATTCCCCTGTAGCAGGTGTGCCCTTGTCTGGACACCAGGCACCCACCAAAGCCTCTCTATCACTCCCACAGCTGGACAGGGGAGAGAAAATAAAATGAAGGGATCATGGGTTGAGTTAAGGACCATGACAGATCACTCTCCATATACCATCACTGGAAAAACAGGGGATATCAACTTGGGGATATTATTGAACTTATTACTACAAAATCAGAGCAAAACCACCTTCTCCCCAGCCCTCACTCCTTCCCAGCCCTACCTCTTCCCCCAGCATGCAAGGAGACAAGGAATGAGTGTTATGGACAGTTCATCACACCATGTTCCTGCCCCTGCTCAGGGGGAGGAGTCATTCCCCTGCTGCATGGTGGGGTCCCTCGCACAGGAGACAGTACTCCAAGAAATACTCCAAAATTAGTCCATTCATGAGCAACAGTCCTCCCCAAATTGCTGCAACATGGGTCACTCTTCCATGGGGTCAGACTAAGGACAGGCCTGTTTAAGGACAGGCTGCTCCAGTCTGGGCTTTTCTGTCCACAGGGCCACAGGTCCCTGCCAGGACCCTGCTCCAGCACAGGACTCCCATGGGGTCACAAGCCTCCTTCAGGCCCCCTCCTGCTCCACTGTGGGGATCTCCATGGGCTGCAAGTGGATCTCTGCATCCCCTTGGACCCCCATGGGCTGCAGGGGCACAGCTGCCTCACCATGGGCTGCACCAGGGGCTGCAGGGGAATCTCTGCTGCAGTGCCTTGAGCATCTCCTGCCCCACCTTCCCCACTGACCTTGGTGTCTGTTCCTCTCCCACATTCTCACTCTGCTCTTCCCTGGCTGTAATTGCAAACTGTGCAATAACTTTTTTTTCCCTCTTAAGCAATAACTTTTTTTTCCCTCTTTTTCCCTCTGTTATCAAAGAGGCATCGCTATCATTCCTGATGGGCTCACCTTTGGCCAGTGGGAGATCCATCCTGAAGACAGTTGACATTGGATCTGTTGGACATGGGGGAGACTTCTGGCAGTTTCTCATAGAAGCCACCCTGCCCCTCCCATAAAACATCATCAAAGAAACCCAATACAACAAAATAAATGTTCAGAAGATGAATACTCAGAGGGAAAGAGAAGTTATCAGTGAAGACAGTTGTGTATGGGTCATACATCCTGCTATTTAGATGTATTCCTGATCTCAAACCCTCATTTTTTTGAGTTTAAAGATTCAAAGGTTGATCCATTAGACTGTTGCACTATTTGCTGTGCAGTATTTTAGATACTCCAAAGGAATACTCAGTTCTTAAGAGATATAAATTTTCATGTTGTCTCATTGAGAGCCCTCTGATGTGATCAAAATCACAGCATGGGCAGTGACTACAGGATGTTGTGAAGCCTTAACATGGGGAATGGGGCTCACAGAGAACTTCAGGAAAGAGTTAAAATATCATGAGCAGCCAAAAAAAACAAAAGAAGGGTGAAAGAGAAGAAAAAGCTTTCATTATTTGAAACAACCTTTTGGAACTGTTTAAACTTAATTGAAACCTCTCTAACTTTTCTATAAACACAGATTAGGAATATTGAAATGTAATAATAATCTTTTCACTTTTACAGTGACTGAATTTTTTTTAAGCACTTGAAAAAATAGTAGCTAATATTTGGAGAATATATGTCTTTATTTCTTTTTGAGGAATGTTTATGTTTGAACCTCTTAAACACAACATAAAGCCTATTATTTTTCTGTCAAAGTTACACTCTATGCCAGAGCAAATCTTTCAACAAAACAAAAGTTTTCCTTAACTGACCTCTGCTGGAGCTGTTTTGTTTTCTGTCCTAAAAGAGATTCTGGCAAGGACACTGAATGTTCCAAATTTGCTCTGTGACTCTTGCTTGTTCTGTGGCTCTCTACTGTCTATACATTATTTACTGCAGCACAATATGTGCCTTGATGACCCTGAAAAATGGGCAGAGTCTACAAAGCAAAGCAGGATCTCTGCTCAGAGGATTTTACAATCTTCTGAAGTACTTTTGGAAGTTATAGAAAGCAGCAGAGTTCTCACCACTACCACTGTACTGAGTCCAGAAGTTCTTGGGGTAAGGGGTATTTTTCAGAGCTGCTGCACTCACAGAACAGTTTCTCTGGATGATGAGCCACATTCTACAGGAAAACACTACTTTGGGATCACACAACCGGTGAGGTTGGAAGTGACCTCTGGAGATTGTCTAGCCCACACCCTGCTCAAATCAGGGTTAGCTAAACCAGGCTGCTCAGGGCTATGCCCAGTTGGGTTTTGAACATATCCAAGGACTGAGAGTCCACATCTCTGAGATAACGTTTCAGTTCTTAGTTATCCTCACACTAAAAATGTTTTTTCTTTCCTGTGTGTCAGCTTGTGCCTATTGGCTCTTGTCCTTTCAGTGAGTACAACTGAGAAGAGCCTGGCTCCCTCTTCATTACAACCCCCACACTCCCCAGTCAGATACTTGTACACATGGATAAGATCCCCTCAGGGTGTTCTCTTCTCTGGTACCCTTTGAGCCATCCCTTATCTTACAGTCTCTTCTTATATGTCAGATGCTCCAGTCCCTTAAATAGCTTTGTAACCCCCTCACTGGACTTGATTCAGGACACACAAAACTCTCTTGTCCTGGGGAGCTCAGCACTGGACACAGCACTCTCAATGTGTAGCATCAGTACTGAGCACTCTGGGAAGATCCTGCATCCCTCCCTCAAAACTGTGTCTAAAAAGGTGGAAAGCTTTATTGGGAGCACAGCAAAGGCCACATCAAAGTTTTGAGTTGCCTGGAGGGCTATCCAACTTTTGTGTCTATGCTGCATTGCATCCTGTGTTGCTTTCTGAGCAAAAAAAAAAGCTCGTCACTAAGCATGCCCTGTCTTTGTACGTTGTTTACTCCTGATCTAGATCAGTCTTGATGAAGACTGCATGTAATAGAAATTGGATGCCCAAAGACTCTTAGCCCCAGAGAGGTTTCTAAGCATTTTAAGTGCAGCATTGGGGTGTGCCCTGGTATGAAAAGAAGTAAGGAAGGCTATGTGATATGCTTCTTTTGAAACACAGCTCTTATGAAAAATTCAAGAGAAAATGCTTTCCTTTTGTTCACTGCCAGTTCATCTAGTTTGCAGCTACAGAAAGAGAGATTATTATTTTGGGGTACTTTAATGTGTGGGAGCTTTTAAGTGGATATAGATTTGTTCTGTTTGTTATCAAGGTGCCAGAAGTTCTTGAAGCCTGGCAATGCTCTTTCCTTGTTTTATTCAGGTTGTCATCAGTAATGAAATATAATTTAATTTTACTTTCCTATTATGCTTTTTGCATCTCACTATCAAAAAAGAAAGTGTGCAGAATAGCTTTTATCACTGCTTACAAATAAGGGAGCTTTACAAACAAACATATGCAAAAAATTAATGGTTTTGTAGAAAGGCTTTAATTTATTATTTAGCTCTATTTCTCCAGTGATAGTAAAAACACACTTTTTATGAACATCATAGTACCCTTAATTCTTGAAGACAATTTACACATTAAAAATAAATTGCAAATCCCAGTAGATTTCAGCATGTTGACACATTTTAGATTAAGGATGGTAATTTTGATGGTTGCTAACTTTTAAATAAGTAAGTTAGATGGCTAAAACTGAGTAGTGAGGGCTGGTTTTCTTTGAAAAAAAAAGGAGGAAAACCCACATTCCTTGAAACTAGACTGATAGTCCTTTTTCTTCAAGATGGGATCTCAACACTTTTTCCTTTCCTCTATTGCTAAGAGTTCAAAGAGAAAAATGAAAATATAATCTCAAAATGGCAGGCTGCAGTCTTGAGAGGACCTACAACTACATCCTCTGAGAGATCCACAGGATGAGGGTGTTTGTTTCTGCCCTCGTTCTGGTGGGAGCTGGTCAATCTCTCATTGCCTAGTCAGGAATTGTTCCTATTCTTTAATGCAGCCTTTGTGTCAACTCAATATCCATCCATGAAGCGGGCTGGCAAAGGAAGAATTGCTGCAGTGGTTCCTTGTGGTCACAACTGGTAAAATTACCAAACAGGATTTCTTTAAACCAATGGCCTGTCCTACTCACTGGGAGCATTGACTCCCTTCATCCCCTCACTCTATCCTCAGGGTGGAAGGTCAGCAGCTCCTCCCTTCTCCCCACCCTATCACATGGACTCATTTTGTGTTCTGACTGCTTCTGCAGCATCATCTCCTGCAGCCCTGGCACCCATTTCCTAACAAAAATCTTCATCCTTCTCAATCACCCTCATTCATCTCCCCTTAATCTTCCTCATCACCCTCCCATAACTCGTCTTCTGCTCCCAGAATTGCACTTGCTGAAAACAGATCTTAAAGAGAAGCAGCCCTTTGGCTATCAGGCACATTTTCTGTCCTTTTGCAGGTTTTTATTTAAATCCTATTTCTTTTGCATTCCTTCATTAGGTTACTGTCAAACCTCTGTGCATTTTTGCCTCAGGATAATAGACTGTATATGCATAATACATAGTTTGGATGTCAATAGATTTTATTACAGTTTAGGATAGTGGTTCTGCTTAATTTCATGCTATCCACAAACTAGGTGGTAAATTGTTGTCTCTGACAGGAAGGTTATACTCTAGGCTAAATTTTACCCTGTGTTACATTCAAGCATCTTTCTATCAGAGTTAGAATTTGGCCTATAACACATTTGGAATTGAAACAGAAAAATTCTGGTCTCCTTATCAGACTGAAAAATTCTGGTCTCCTTATCAGACTTGACATACAATCCTGTTACATTACAGATGTACCTCCCTGATATAAAGGAAGTGAAAAATCCCCAGTTCATGGTGAATTTTTGTGGTTAATAGTATCTGATAAAATACAAGTGAATGAACAGCACCTTGAGGGAAGGTTGGATGGGTGAGGGAGACAAGGCATCCAGGGAAGTGTTGTTACATTCCTAGCAGAAGGGTAAAAGCAAAGACAAATGTAGGTCACTGGAAAAGCCAGAAGCAACAGTAAAATACTGAGAAAATTCCAGAAGAAGCGAGACAAAGTGACTTTAACAGTGCTTAATCCTCATCACATCTCAGCACTTCCTCAAAGCAGATGTAAAAGTCAGAAATCAGCAAAGCTACATCAGTCCTTTCCCACTCTTTCAGTAGGGCACGAGAAGCAAAGCATTTTGCAAACTCACCTCTTTATGTCTACAAGGTCTCAAATTGCTGAAACATTCCCCCACTATGGGATTTCACCAACAATTGTTTCCTGTCCACTGAAGAACAAACCCAAGCAAGACATTGGTCTGGCCTTGCTGCGCAAATAGAAAATGTTGAAGAAACAACCGGATGTGGCACTTGGTGCTATGGTTTAGATGTGGTGTTTGTCAAAGGTTGGATTTGATGATCTTGGAGGTTTTTTCAACCTCAGTGATCCCATGGTTCCATGAAATGCCCTGCACACCATTACAGAAGGATGGCAAGTCAATCACCTGTCTTCCCACATCTTGACTGTTGTTTCCTAGACCCCAGAGTTCAGCAGTAACAGGATCTCCCATGCAAGGAGGGTGATAGCACTGCTTGTGTGTACCCTGGTTCAAGACCAGGCTCCAGTTTACTCCAGCCAGTCCAGTGCTTTCCCTTTCCCATGTTTGTAATCTGGATACAAGGCAGCTGTGCTTTTGGCATGTGCAATAAGTAAATAAAACAAGGAGTGGGGAGCAGGAAAAGGTTTACAAGCATTAGGACCATACACAAAATTAGAATATTCTGAAAAAAATTTAAAATCTGGCTGGCCTCCTGTGTCTCTCTCCCTCCCAGATTTCTTCTCTCCCTTCCCAGATTTAGTTTCTAAAAATCTGTCCCCTCTGTCAAACACAAGATCACTGGGGCATTTTCAGGGTTGATTCATCCAAACATAAGAGATCCCACCCACAAGGATGCATCTTTTCTGTACAGAACTGACTATATGGAAGCAAATAATCGGAAGCAATTAATCACACCAAAGGCAAACAAACTTAGACATAAATCATTAAGCTAACAAGAACATGATCTGCTTCTCTACCCCCTTCCATCTCCTCATCTGCCTCCACACAGCTTGGAAGAAAGACCTTGGCTTGCAGACAAAATGTTGCCAGTGCATTTTATGGCTTATAATGATAGCAGGAAGGTTTTCTTTTTTTTTCCTTTTGTAATTTTTTTCCCCTTGTGTGACTATGATGTGAGTATGTTTCTGTAGATCTTCCATACTGAGACCTCCAACCACATATAAAGAGAACACACTCTAGTCAACCATCATTAAGCATCTTTTTCAGCCTTGTACTATTTTACCAGTGTACTGTCCATTCAGCAAGTTTTCATGCTTGAAATATCCACCCTGACCCTTGAGATGTGTCAGCTAGTTTGTGTAACAAACTAGTTCTGATAACGTGCTTTTATGACCACTGTCTGCAGCATCTCAGCTCTCATTCACATTCATCGTACTGTACAAGAGCCTTACATCTCTGACCTTATTCCCCATGACCTAGTAGTAATACTTTAGATTTAATGGTCTTATTGTTGAGCTGCCCTTGGAGGGATCCTAGTGATTTTTCCTACCAAAGTCTCCTTGAGAAAGGTGTTTTATCAGAGCATTTGCACTTCAAAGTGCTCCAGGAGGGCCCGAATCAGCAGCCATCTCACCAAACACAGCTTCTGGCTGGAAGAGAAGCTGGGCTGTGTCCTTCACAAAGGGCAGGTGTTTTAGAAAATGAGAATGAACTACAAAAGGACAGGTAACAGATCCTGATCTCTCCTTTGCTACTCCATATTCTTTTAGCAAATATGTCCAGAAAAGCCCCTAAACTGGCTGGTGGAGGAAACATCCTCAGTTACCTGGTTGCCAGGTGATGTGAATCCTTGAAATGGAGAAGTTACACAGCTGATTATATTCTTAACATTTGTAACCTGAAATAATGACAATTGTGATACAGACATACCAAGAAAAGACTAACTGAAGAAACCAGCTAGCCAAAACAGAAGTCTTGGAATTTGACTGGTGTAGACCTGAAGAAGCAGGGGTAAAAGTGTGAGCACAAGTACATGTATGACAAGAGAACCTTAAGTGTGCAAATGAAATATCCAACTGCAACATCTCTGTTACAAAAGAACATTCAGCCAAAGAGGAGACAGGAATTAATCATGTGCAAATTTTGTCTATGCAGATGGCTGTCTAGACTACTGGATGTTTCAATCCCCTGGATTTAGTCATAAACATGCAGTTCTGTCCCACAGGGTGCAATCTCTGAATAAAAGGAAACTTGAATTGTTGCTGTTTAACTAGAGAGGAAGATCTAAACTTCCTTTTCATAACTAGCAAATATATTAGAATTATAAGAGATAGCTAGATGACCCAAATGATGACAGCCTACCCCCAAACTCAGGAAACTTATCTAAAATATAGCTAATGTGCCAACAATAGTAGCCAAGTCCACCTCTATTTAAAATCCTTTTGGGGAGACCACTTTCACCCACCCTTATACATTGCTATGTATGCACACTTCTGTCTGAATTGGCTCCAAGCACAGTCAACGAGGAGGAATAAATACATGGGGGATCTGAATCATCTGGTCTATTTTAGCTCTCTACTTTAGGAGATGAATCACCTCTAGCCTGCTTCTCTCTGGCTGCACAGGAAGTCCGATTGCTCGTTCAGATGCAGATGGTTACCTTGTAGACGTTTCTGTTGGAAAAGATGTGCATTACCTTTCAGAAGTCTTTGATATATTGAATGGTTGTATTCAGAAGAACTGAACCTATGTTTAGTTTTTGAGAGTGAAGAGGATTAACTGAGTAATGACAATAGGTGGCTGCCATGGTTGGTGAAAGAAAGATTAGTCCATCCTCAGTTCCCTTGCAGAGCCCAAAATGTGAGGAAGGAGTCTCTCCATGACAATAAGAATTAAAGTCACATACTGTGTCACCTGCCATTCCTGGGTGGGAAGGCAAACACAAGGTGAATGAGGTAATGCCATGCACTGTATTATGCATTTTCACTTCTCCCCATGCCAAAACTGTTGCTGCTTATTGTGCAGACTTGCCTAGAGACTCGGGGCTGTTGAATTAGCAGAATGAAGCAGTCAACCTGTTCCTCAGGGTATTTTACAGGTCTCTGTAATGTCACCAGTGTAACTCCAGTCTCTGGTGGAGAAAAGAAAGGGCTTACAGAGGAGGAAGTTTTTATGGATAAGATCAATATAATTTAGCATAAATGGGCTGCTTGGTATATCCTGGCAACAACAAAAGTAACAAAAAACACCAACCACCAGCCCCCTCCCCCCAAAAAAAACCAAACCAAAACCCAAAAATCAAAATACACTAAATACTACAACCATTTTGAAAACATAATTTGAAGTAAAAGGTGAATCAAAGAGAAATAACTTAATTATGTGTGCAAGACTTTTTCAGTACTTAAACAATCCTGAACATCAAAAAGGGCCAACTCACCCCAATCTGAAGGAAAAAAGAGGGAAATTAACTAATGTTAAAAATACTGTACATGAGCAAGAAAGTCTGTTGTTAAAAAAAGAAAAATCAAACCAAAAGCAATAGTGGTAATCTGCAAGGAGAGGACTGGTAATTCCAAAAGATTTCCAAATGCCTAACAGATAAATACAGCACCATGGCAATTTAGTCACTGCCTGAGGAGTACCCCACAAATATATTAGGCACTCTATGGAGGACTAAGAGGAGTGATAATTGGACCAAAGACAAGTGAGAAAAAGGTGAGACAGGTGAGACTGCTATTCCTGGAGAACAGGCCTGATCCTTCTATCTGATCCACAAATCAAAAATTGATAAATTTCATGGACATGAACTTACCTCCTTTAAAGTGTGGAAAGAGCAATCTAGGACACAGATATGATGCCTTGGTGTGAGGCATTCCAAAATGTGCACATCTGCCAGCCTCCAGGAAGATGCAAGGTAAGAATTGGGATAACATATATTACTTCACCTCTGCTGCTTTATCAATAACCTAGGACTACTTTTCTGTTAATCAGTTATCTGGCTTTTGTTTTCAGGGAAGTGCTTCTCTCAAGCAGCAACAAAAATGGAGTGATTAGACTTTTAAGAACAGTTAATATCCAAATCTAGGTCTCTTTTTCTTCTATTTGCATTGATTTACAAGGAAAAAAGAGCAGACATTTTTTGTGGTTGCTACTAAGATCCATAACTGAGGCATTTTTCATGGAATTAAATCTCTTAGTTAAAGAAGCAAGAAGTCACCTTCAGTAAAATAAATATTGTAACAAAATTTTGCAAAGTTGACAAGAGTGTTGGCTCCTGTCCCTGCCCGCCATGTTATCTGTCTCTGAAGACACAACACAAAGGAAATACAGTCAAAAAGATCAATGACCTTTGAAGAAGAAAGTCTCTGAGAACAAAGTTGTGTTGTTTTCCTGTCAGTAAATTTAGCATTCCTTTCGTGAAACACAATTTAGTCAAACTATTAAATGCAACCATAGATCTTATTAATGAAAAACTGCTAATTTAGTTTTTTTCCAGTTATAGTCTTAGGTTTGGTGTAGAAGAAAAAAAAAAGAAGCAACACTAAAACCAGCTTCTGATTTCTTCAGTCATTCCATTGTCTGTAGTAGAAAAACAAAATGAAAAAGTTTTCTTCAGGCAAGAGAACAAGAAAACAATTATCTCCTTCTTCCCTTTTTAAATTCCCTTTACCCTGTCTACCTCGCCATCTCCCTTAACAGAGGGATTATTATCAGAAATAATAAAATCTATTCCCTAAGGATAAAGGAGGAGTAAACCTTATGGAAGGTGAGATTTTCTGAACCATTCATTTGAAAAGTCATTTAGTATTCATAACCCTTTCATTCTAATTTAAATCTTGAGCCAGTTTTCTCTTGGACCAGTTTTATACCTGAACAACTCCTCTGGGAAGGCTTCTCCCCTGCATTGCATTTTGCACAGTGAATTATACCTGAAAGAAATGAGTGGTAGATGCTGCAGCCCTGCTCTGGGACAATTCTTCATGCACCTTTCAGGGTGAAGGATGATTACCTGCAAGACATAACGCAGCAGAGATCCTGGGCCCTCTGCCATTTTTGGGGTTACTTCAGACTTTCAGTAGCAGCAAAACCAAGGAACTTTGTAGGGATGATTCAGATGTACAATTAAAGAATCTCCCATGAAAGAGGAAAGTGTGCATACGAGCTCTACTCCTTTGTCCTCTCCTCTCCTCTCGCCCTCAAGGCAGCCACACACAGCCAGGAGCAGCCTTGCAGCTGAATAGCTGGGGCAGTTCTGTGTTCTACCCAAGACAAATTTCTCCTATTTTGTGAAGGCAAAGCCTTTCAGCAGAACATGGTGGTTGTTCAGAGGGCCACACTACAGTGGTTGACTGGGTTCTCAAACTATCCTCCTTCAGAGAACATTTTAATTTTTATCTGGCAAGGAATGAAGCCTCAAGTCAAAAGGACTTCTTACAGCCCATGTAAATGTGGGAAGGCTGCCAAGTCTGTCAGCAAAAATACCCCAGATTACTGTTTCCTTGTGTTGAGAGAAAGCTACTGAGAAAAGGACATAATTGCCTCTGAATTCTGAAAAAAACAATAAAAAAGGGAGCTAAGTGTCCACTGAGTATATATTTTTCTGGGGAACTATTTCAGAATACAGAGCTCTGAAATCAGAGTGGGAATATTCTAAGACTCTTGCATGTATCATCCACCCAGGAATCAAGAATTCATCATGGCCTGTGAGACTGCAGGTTTTGGAAACAATCAGTTCACCATGTGCATGCTCAGAGGCCTATAAGTCTGGTCACTAGTGGCTTGATGTGCAACACAACATCAGTTCCTCAGCCACTATAGGCTAGAAAATTTAATGTGTTAATCTTCACAAACCCTTTGGATCATAGATAAAAATTATATCCATTACCCAGGGAAGGAGCCTGCTGCAGTGAGTCTGAGGGTACCACAGGAAAACTAGAATAAAGTGGCCTAAGAAAATGTCAGCTTTGTGCCTCAGTGTTGTTTCAGAGTTTCTACCCCCCTCCTAAGACAGGCAAGCTGTAACCTCGCCTGTTGGTTGATGGGTTTTCCTCTGTTTGATCAATTTGTCCCAAATTCTTCCTCTTCCCTAACAGGAGACCTGATCACTTCTTCTTCCACCTCCTTGGTGCCTTTAGCACTAAGTAGTGAAAATCAGCAATGGATTCGTGCATGACATACCTTCAACTTTTGTGGAATTTATCATTCATTCCACTGGATTGGGGCTTTTTTGGCCCAAATTCAGATGCAAAATGTCCAAAATGTAAAATTTCCCAAGCAGCAACAGAGCCCCTGTGCTCTAGAGCAGCAGTGTCTAATTTTAAAGTAGTCAAGACAGTTTCTTTGGATTCTATTTGTCATGTAAGCAGAATAGGGAATGTTTCAGGGCCAGATTCCAAGTGTTTAGTGAAGGAAAAGTATTTCAGATTCAACAGGAAATATACTTGCCTGACACCTTCTAGGATATTCATTCCTGACAACATGTGATATAGATGAGAACTTAAACCTTAAATTTTTTTCCCTTGTAATTTTTGCTGCTTGGGCATACTTATTCTCCCATTCCCCAGCTGGATTGCACTTAACCCAATTAAAAACATGGAATGGAAGAAATTTTGACCTTGTCTTCATTCCCATAGCGACAATGTAATACCTCATTACATTAAAAAGCACCATCCAAAAGTTTCATACAGTGTAATATTAGAAATTTAGAATTAATTATTATTAATAATTATTAATAAACACAAAATTAGATTTTGTGTTTATGAGTGCTTTGCTTCAATGTGAATATAGCCTAAGTGAAGTGTGTGCTGCTTGCCTCCTGCACAGTCCTTAACCCTCCTATAGCCTTGTGCTGAGGCAGGGGCACAGAAAATCTGAACCCCACAATCAACAAGCAAAACAATTACAGGAGGTACCTTGATAAACAGCCAAGGCATTTGTCAAACCTGGTGTCTGTAATAGCCTAAGACAAGCAAATGGAAGTGGAAATACATCTCATAAAGGAGAATTATCACAGTGAAAACTTCCAGAAGATGAAGCAGCACTTCCAAGAAGCATTTTGACAGTTCTGCTAGAGAGGAACTGCACGAGAAAACTGTAAGGTTGCCATTTTGGCCAGAAGTTGCTGATAAGATTGAACACCCTTGTTCTTTGGAGGGCTGTTCATACCAGGAGGAAGACCCCAATCAGCTGAGATGCTGTGTTAAGCTGGTCAGTTGGCAGCCTCACAGATAAGGCTGGCTGGAAAGCAAGAACAAAATTTTGTGAAAATTATTAGCTCTTGACATTTCTCTTTCTTGTTCTGGAGAAGGCTTCCCAGACTTTATTGGTAAAAACATACACCAAGAGAATTACCATAGCTGGTGCCCCAACCTGGAGGGCACTAACAAATTTAAATGGCCCTGACAGGTGTTTTTAAGATTCCACAGCAAGAATAATTGTTTAAATGCCTTCTCTGAATGACTTGGATTTGATCTCCTAGATGAAATCTCATGTTCAAGCTTTGTTGTCTGGGAGATGAGCAGGCAGTGTCCTGGTTTGAGTTGTCTCACATTATATAAAAATCAAATATTAAAGCAGGACCACAAAGGGGATAATTATGTTTTGTGGAGAACATCTTCCAGATAGATGTCCCTGAAACAAATTCCTGCCTGGTCTGAGGGATTTTTGTACTGCCTTTCTTTGTTGTCCTGAGTCACTCTCTAACTTTGATCATGAATTGCATCCTGTACCTGTTCTTGCCTCTTGATGGTTGCAGAGAGTGAAGGTTCAATTTCCACAAACCGATGATTGAATCAGATGATGACAAACACAAGGAGTATTTATTGAGTTAGAAAATCCTTTATTACATAAAACAATGTTCCAACCATTATCTATAATTTCATTATGACTTATTATATCTTGTAACAACAAAAATAGTATCCCACCTAACGTGTACACCATGACAACATGTGCAGTTCCAGCACAAGCCCTCCTGGCACATTTGCACACCAGCTGCCCTGTGATCACAGAACCACCACTGTCCCTCAGCTTCCTGCTGTGGAAACACCAAGGAAGTCATGTTCCCAGCAACTAGGGAGGTTATCTGGGATGCTTTTCCCTTCCCTTCCCTTCCCTTCCCTTCCCTTCCCTTCCCTTCCCTTCCCTTCCCTTCCCTTCCCTTCCCTTCC
>JBBMKD010000102.1:144766660-144788607 GCA_037834095.1 Argya squamiceps
CCTTCCCTTCCCTTCCCTTCCCTTCCCTTCCCTTCCCTTCCCTTCCCTTCCCTTCCCTTCCCTTCCCTTCCCTCTGGCAGTCAAGTGTCTTGATAGGTCTCCTTGGGGTTTTGTCCTATATTTTTTTGTCCAGAAAAACTGATCTACCGTCATTCATGTTTATGTCAGTGATCTCCTGACTAGGTGTCACATAGATCACCAGGCAGGTATTTGCATGTTCGTATTGCCACAATGTTATCTATGTTTTAATCAGTCTAAAGCAAGCTATACAAATTTTTCTGTTAGTTTCAACCAAGCTCTATAAAGCTTCAGGTAATTTCTCTTTCTTTTATCAGCAAACTTTCAGTTACAGTTTACATTTTACTCCATCTTTGGCAGATTTCAAGCAATAAGGGAAGGTCTTGCATACTCCTCCAAGCTGACAAACTAAGATATTTCTGACCAAAATTAAAAAGAAAAAAAATCTAGGGAAAACAAAGTTGTTGAAAATTTCCCAGTAAACCTTTTTGTGGCATTTCTATCACAACTGGAATATAATGCTCCTCATAATTTCTTGCATAAGTACAGTCAGAACTAAATCAATCAAACCTTGGTTTCAGGACCAAGACAGATACTGCACTGCTAGGCCTCACAGAAAATTTTCCACTTTATTACACCATGATCACTGTCATAAGATGCACTATGGACAAAGCCAAGGAAGGCTCAGCAGCATAACCTTCCGTGCTCTACCACCAACCAGCAGAGCTTGAAGGCTCAGTCTTTAACTACCAGATACCCTCCAGCTTCCACCTGAGGCCAGTCTGAACAAATCAAAGGATTAATGTAAAACCCAGATGAGCAATGAACTAAAATCAGTGCAACCAGGGACAAGAATCTTGGGTGGTTGCAGTCACCTGGGCTTCCTTGAGAGAAGCCAAAGCTTTGTGAGGCCGGAGTTAACATCCTTAAATCTCTCAGCAGGAACAGAATTGATGATCAACCTAGTTGGCTCAGAATGAGTAGTGACTCTACCATTTGTCTTGCTCACTGTATTTCTGCTCTCCTGTCCCCTCTTTATCCACATTTCTTAATCCTATTAAGCTTCTCACATACCTGCTGTTACATCATTTGAGTCATATTCCTGATAGTTTCCCCTCATTTCTTGCCTGACCAATCCTTAGATATGAAACTTTCATAAACATATGAAGCAGAAGCATGGATTCAGTGTGGAGGTATGTTTCCTCCTATAACAGAAGTGGACTATCTGGGGATGGAACAGATGTATTTTAAATGTTTGTGGTACTGTTAAGTGCAGCTGTTTCCCAGAAAAGATTAACCAGATGTCTCCTTAAAAAATGCCTTGGTACTTCTCAGGTACTTCCCAGAAAGCTTTTGATAATTTAATGGTAATTTTTTATGGCATCTAGCTGTTTTCAATAGTATTTGTCAAATAAAAGATAGAAATGTTCATCTGATTTAATACATTTGTAACCAAAATTATCAATTTCTTACTAGCATACATACCTACTTCATATCTAGATACTTCAAAAGGTGAGCAGTCAGCTCCACTGATCAAACATGAGGATGAAGCTCAGCCTTTTTGCTTATCTATTTTTCTTACTTCGGTCAGGCACAGCATAAGAGCTTCTGATCATTGCCCTCCTCTCATCTTCCAGTTCAGGATGCTGATATGACAGATGTTGGGACTGTTCAGTTTGGATGAAAAAGTTGAAAGCAAAGATTCAGCCAGGAGCTGTTAGTCCAATGGATTTACTTCTAACTGAGATGTGAAGAACCATCAGCTTTTGGAGCAGAGATTTACGTGCTATTTCCAGCTGCTCCCCAACATCTGAGCTCTTCCCTGGCACTACATGGTGCTGCTGTCACCTTTGTAAGCAGGTCAGTCCTTAGAATGCATTCACACTGCCATGAAATTTCAGCTGGCCAAAGCACACAATAATGGCAGTTTTGAAAATACAGCTGTGTATAAGACATAAAGAAATAATTACATATGCAACCGGTATAAAGAAAAAATTACAAGAAATTGATTTAGAGACAATTAAAAAAAAAATCAGGCAAGTGCTCAAAGACAGGAGCTGTATCCACAACATATTCTCTGACTTTGTCACAGGAGCTAGACTATATACTTCCTCTCTAAAAGTCTTTGGAAACTTCCTGGTATTAGATCTACTTTTCCACAACGAAATCAGATTAAATCACCTTATAAAAAAATACAGATTGGTTAATTCCTGAGAAGGTTGTAAAATGCCAAAAGGTTTTGTGCAATAAGTAGCATGGATTTTCATGTTCTTTCTCTAGTTTCCTAGGTGAATTTAATTTTACTTTTTCCTGTGGAGCTGGATTGTGATGTTCTTTAGGTCTAATAGGAGGATTTTGATAGAAGTATCTTTGTCAGATTCCTTTGTCCAGACCATTTGCATTGTTAGTCAGCTGGGTTTTCTTTTCTTTTTTTTCCCTCCCCTTTTTTAATTAATATGAAGCCCACTGCAACAAGAAAAGAAAACTGATCTATTTTGCCTTCCCAGCTGACACAGATCCAACAGAATTATTCCCTCACAAATCCTCATCCTATACCATGTTTTATTCACAATTTTACCAGTTCTCATTCCTTAATAGGCCCAGCTCCGCGTGTTTCTATTTGATCATAATGTGATGAAAACCAGAAAAAATCCTGCATCTGTTTCCTCTTGCTTCCTCACCATCATTCTTCATCAGCTACTACATCCCATACCACATTTCTCCTACCACCATTTTTTTCTGTCCTTTCAGTTTTTTCTTTGTCTTTTCATTTTTTTTGTCTCACTTAATGTGTTGATTTGGACTTGCTGACAGGTAATGGTGAGGTTGCTACGCCACTGAGTGTCTCGTAACCATGGCTGATTAAATGAACATCTTCCAGCTTGCTTCTGCATGGCCTTTCTGTAAATGGAAATTAAATTATTCTTTAATTATGACCAGTATTTCATGCTACAAAGCACCAGACACCCTTTATCTCTCTTTGCAATAATCCAAATTACATGCCACTGTTGAGGTAACAGGGTCCTGAGTGTATTGTGGCAGATTGTTGGTTTAGGTATTTCCAGTTTGGAGTAAAGAGTCCTGCTTGCTAATGTTAAGTACATGCCATGAACAGTGTATGAAACAACACAAACATGAGCAGATGAGGAGATAATTCTTTAATATGACTGATCATTAAGTATCTAAAAAAACTACTGAAAATGGCTCACAGTATAGAACACAAAATGAAAACCTACAGGAGTGAAGCTTCTCAGAGCTTTGCCCAGTCCCCTACTCCTCCATTCTTCCGTGAAAATGCTGCCATTCGAAATGTTTCCACACAGAAAATTTCTCTTGGTTCTAGGGGTTGTACATCATGGTTTGAGGAGCAGTCAGAGAACTGGACTCAGAGTGTCAGAATTTGAATCTACCCTCTTTTAGTTTAAAACCATTACCCCCTGTCCTACTACAAGTCCCAAGTACTGCTAAAGCAATTCTTGGGAATGCGATGGAGACAATCCTCCTGATAATTATATCCAAACATATGAAGCACATTGTCTTTGTGAATAGTCAGCATGGATTTTTGAAGGGGAAGTCGTGTATAATCAAGCTAATAACTTTCTATAATGAGATGGCTGGTTCTGTGGATGGGAAGAGAGCAGTGGATGTTGTTTACCTTGACTTTAGCAAAGGTTTCAACACTGTCTTTTGTAATGTTCTCATACACAAACTGATCAAGTAAGGAGTAGATAAATAGACAGGGAGGTGGACTGAAAACTGGCTGAACTGCTGTGTGCTAAGTGCTATGGCCAGTGGCACAAAAGCAAGCTGGAGGCCAGTCACTACTGAAGCAGCCTGAGGGACTGATAGATTGATAGTAGAGCTCGATATCTTTATTAATTACCTGGATGATGGGACAGAATGCACCCTTTGCAAGTTTGGTGATGGTACAAATCTGGGAAGAGAGATTATAGTCCAGAGGATTGCTTTACCTTCAGATGGATCCCACGAGGCTGAAGATACAGCCAGGAACCCCATCAAGTACAACAAAAGGAAATGTGAAATGCTTCATGTCCAAGCAAGGCAAGGGAGGTGATTCTTCCCCTCTACTCAGCCCATCAGGAATGCTCTGTTCAGTGCTAGGTTGCCCAGTAGAGGAGAGATATGGAAACACTGGAGCAGGTCCAGAGAATGTCCATCAAGATGGTTACTGGAGCATATGAAATACAAGGAGAGGCTGGGAAAGAAGGCTCAGGGGGGAAAATTATCCATCTGTATAAATATATTCAAGCCAGATCCTTTTCAGTAATGCCCAGTGATGAGGCAAGAGGCAAAGGGTGCAAACTAAAATGAAATGCAGGAAATACCATTGAATATGAGAAAACAAACACTTTTTCATTGTGAGGGTGATGACACACTGGAACAGGTTTCCCCAAGTGGTTATGGAGTCTGCACCCTTGGAGACACTTGAAACACATCTGGACATGGGCCCAAGTAAGCCTGTGTGTGCTAACCCTGGTTTGAGAAAGGTGAGGTTGAGCTAAATGATGTTTACTGGTCCCTTTCAATCCCAGCGATTCTGTAGAAATTCCCTCTCTTACCCTACACTACAAAGCATTTTTTTCCAGAGTGTGAAGGAGTTATGATTTCCTTAAAAACCTCTCAAAGCCATTGTCTCTATAAGAAAATAAAGTTCCAGTCTAACTACCTTCAGGCAGTCCTAGCCTACTGACAGAAGCAAGTATTCAGGTGCCTGCTGTTTCCTGGGCAAAGGGTCTGCTACCTTAAGGATAAAAAAGAGAAAAAACCACACTGACTAATACCTCTTAGTGTAGAAGGCCTTAAGGCTGTTGTTTGCTAGCCTGTGAGGCAGTTAAACTTTGTTGATTCCTTAAGCCTTGCACTGGAATGGTTGTGTCTTTAAATGTCCTATGCTATCATGAAGGTGAAAGATTGTCTGTCTGCTTGTCTTCTGGCTTTTCTTTAAAAAACCCATGTCATAGGTTTCAGACAAGACTGTCAACAAAGAGAACCTAGCATGAGATCTCCAAGATCCCTAGAAGGTGTTCCTGTTCTTTTCTGAGGTTCTTCTCTTATGGTCTGTGTGGACACTTTAAATCTGTTTCCCTGTTGCAGATGTCTGCCAGTCCTCTGCACTCAGTTCCTGAACTTTTTTGACATTTTCCACTGAAATTAGAAACAATGGGAGTGATCCTCTTGGCAGGAAAAAGCTAAAAGCTCTGAGAATCCACTTTTCCATCCTTATTAAATTGCAGCAAAAACTTTTAAACACAAGTTCTGGACTTTCTTTTTTTTTTTGTCAATTGCTTCACACCTGAAGGGGTTTCTCTGTTAAAGAAGGGGCTGGGGAGCTAAGCCCTGTGAGGAAGCCACAGACCACTCACTGCTGCTCCAAAACAACGGATGCTAGGAGAGGAAAACATCCTCCAGCACTTGGTCTCACTATGATAAGGTAAAGTTGTTTGAGGAAACACTCAATGTGAGCTCTAGTAAGGGGAATTTCAGGAGAAGGAGAGGAAGATAAATTAAAAATGTATAAAACCTGTGAACTCAAAATGTTTGGATTCACTGTTTACTGTCATTAAGATGTGCACTATTTAGAGCCTATATTCTCACATCCAGAGATTTGTTTGATTACACTTACAGGCTTAAGTATTTTTCTGTGCAGAAATTCTTCAGAGTATTCTATAATAATGATTTAATAATGCTACTGAATTTAAATTATCTCAAAGAATCTTGTTCATGCTTTTCTATAGGGTAGACCCAGTAAGAGCCATAAGCATTTTACTGACTCAAAAAAGCAGGCAAAGTGAAGTGCAACAGTGAATTCAAGGTGATGAAACATGTTTGCAGCAGAGTAAGTGATTTGACTTTTCTGTTTACTCTGTGAGGATGTATATGCTTTCAAAAGTCAAATTATAGATAGAAAAGGTCTATGAGATTTATTGTGTTGCACCTGACCAGGGTTCATCCAACTGCATGTATTGCCTTCTAATTTGATGTATGAAATTAATGAAACAGAAACAAGGTCATCTCAAATCAAAAAGACTCATCTTCTGTGCACAGGCTACATCTAGTCTAAAAAGTAGGATTGTTAGCAAGGGGCTGGAGCCTGAAAGTATGTGTTGGTAAGGAAGAGACTGCAATTTTCTGGAGGGGAAAGCAGTAATAAAAAAGAAAAAAAAAGGCAAGTCCAACTTTTCAATGCTTTCAAATGATTACTATAACAATCTGGAAATTATCAGCATGATGTTTGCACCATTAACAAAACACAAAATTCCAGTTCTGTAATGTTAAACATAGTGCCAAGGAACACAATTTTGTGCCAAACTTTCTATAACACCTGGTGTTAGGAAAATATGCTTTCTATTTCTCTGCTTTTTTATTAAAAGAAGACATTGCTTGAAAGTTTGTCATCCTTTAAGCTCTGCATGAGTATTCTATCCCTTTAGGAAGAATTATTCAGTACATATAGCCAAACACCATCACTAATCACGCTCTTCCTCTAAACCAGCAAGATGACCTCAAGGTGATTCCCATCCCACTGGCTGTGAAAACCACCTCCCTGATGTCAGGGATGTGTGACCTTGAGTCCTACAGAGGTGTAATTTCTCATGCACAATTAAGGTTTTTTAGTTTAACTCATTTCACTGGACAAGGGCATGTGACACTCATATAAAACAAGCCCTGATCTAACAGCTGGCCTGAATTCAGCACTCAGAAACATGAAAGTTCAGACAAACACCTCTTCATTCATTCATGTGTCTCCATCATTCTGCTCTGAGCCAGAACCAAAATCTGTGCTGTTAAGGAACTAATATCCTTAGTATCCTATTCTTACATAACCATTTTCAGCAGCATGTCTTCAAACACTACCTAAAGTAGTTCAGGTCTACCAGGACCTCTTCTGGATGCAGAAATACATATCTGTGGGCAGGAAATTTCGTGCCTAAGATCACTCAGCTACAAAATCTTGTGCAAACCACTACTCTCTAGCCAGAGATCTCTATAATACTATACCATAACACAGTTCTGGTAGGCTGACCATGGCCAGCTGCCAACTGCCCACCCAGACACTCTCTCACTCCCCCTCTTCAACAGGCCAGATGAAGAAAATAGGATGGAAAAGTCTTGGGTAGAGATAAAGACAGGGCTATCCTTCAACAGTTACCATCATGGGCAGAACAGGCATGACTTGGGGAAAATAAATTTATTCTATTGCAAATTAAAATATTTTTGACAGTGAGAAACCACAAACCCCTGCTCAGTTTTGATTCTTCACTCTGGACTCCTCTTCCTTTCAAGAGGAGACAGACCTGTACTTTATGTCTCTGTTGTCAGCCAGTCACTGTGTTTTGGCTGAGGAAGCCCTGAGGCACAACTCTGTCTGCTTCAGGGCCAGATCCAGATTTCCAAACACAAGCTCTTCCCTACTTAAAATTACTTTTGAAATAAAGGCTGATGGTATAACTTCTTGTTTGGGTAACAGCCACCTTTGCACTCTGGATTTGTCTTGCGATGGGAATGCCACAGCCGTTGGACTGAGGGATCCAGGGATTTCTGATTTTGCCATCCATAGATGTGGCTGCTGCCATTGCAGCCTGTAGGTCCAGGAAGTAGCAAGGATGAGCAGGTGTCAAAGATGTCAACCTACACTGAGCAGATAAGAGGCCAGGCACGATAACAAAGAGCAGGATTTTAAACTATTTCCACACAGAAACCAGCAGCACTCACATGGGAGTGAGAAACACAGAGGTCTTTATCCTGTTTTTCCTTTTTAGATGACCAAGTCTGAGGTTCACTAATAGACACATAGACTTTTAAATCTCTAGTAGCTAAGTGCAAACCCCAGGCTCCTTACTCAGCCATCAGCTGTAAGCTTGGGTCTTTTCAGGCATTAGCTGCCCAGTTCAGCTTCAAGTTCGTATGTGAGTAACATGGAAAGTGACGCTACACTGTTAGTAAATTTGAAGATGCCATCAAGCTGACAGGTTCCATTGACATACCTGAGGGATGGGATGCCATCCAGAGGGACCTGGACAAGCTGGAAAAGTGGCTCCATGAGAACTTCCTGAGGTTTAACAATACCAAGTGCAAGGTACTGTGCCTGGGTACAGGAAATTCCCTGTGTCAGTCCAGGCTGGGGGATGAACAGATGAAGAGCAACCCTGCCCAGAAAAAAAGAACTGGGGATGCTGGTGAAGAGGCTGGACATGAGCTGGTAATGTGGACTCACAGCCCAGAAACAAATCCAGAGCATTGTGGGCAGCAGATGAGGTGGGAATTCTTTCCCTCTGCTCTGCTCTGCTCAGACCCCACCTGCAATTCTGCATCCAGCCCTGGGCTCCACAGCAGCTGTTGGAGCAGGTCAAGAGGAGAGCCATGCAGGTGATCAGAAGGCTGGAGCATCTCTCACAGAGAGATTGTCTGAGGTCTCTGAGGATACCTTGTTGCGCCTTCCAGTGCCTAAAGGGGGTTTATAAAAAAGATGGGGCAGAGTTTTTAGCAAAGCCTCCTGTGATAGAACAAGTGACAAAGGCTTTAAAATAAAAAAGAGCAGACTCGGACTAGTTATAAGAAGAAATTTTTTACAATGAGGCTGTTAAAACACTAGATTAGGTTACCAAGAGATGTATCCCTAGAAACATTCAAGGCCAGGTTTAACAGGGGTTTTAGCAACCTGGTCTAGTGGAAAATGTGCCAGTCCATGGCAGGCGGGTTCGACTAGCTGATTTCTACAGGTCTCTTCTAACTCAAACTATTCTGTGATTGTATGAAAATAGGAATAAGATTTAACAAGAAGGAACCACAGACTGCAGTTCTCTATTTGCCATTGTTCCAACCCAATTGATCCCTCCCTTCCTCACATTTAGCCCTTCCTCTAAATGTCCCATAATAATTTACATGCATCCTCAAGATTTCCTCAAAGCATTCCATAAGCAGCTTTACACAGCCCTACAAGTCTCATCAACTATCCCACAACCAGTTTTCTTTTTCCTGAGGTGCATGTGGGAGACTGATTTCCCCCCTTCTTGATCAGGTCCGAAATTCTGGTTGAGCCCCCCGAAGGCTTTAGTCATTTGCTCAATGGCCCCTCAGCTAAATGACCTGGTGGCTCAGGCTTTTTCTGGTGTCTATTATCTTGTTTTCCTTAGGGCTTGTGTATTTACGTGTTTAATTTATTTTTTTCCCTGTCTCTTATCTTTGTCTGTTATCTTTGTCTCTTATGCTGATAGCTGTTAACCAGATGTCCTTAGAGTCTACGTATCTTTGCATCAGTCAGGGCTTGGATTAAAGAGTTTGAATTAAAAAGACAGAAAGTGCAGAGCAGACCTGAAAGCATGTTAAAGGCTTCTGCTCCAGGGGCTCAGCTCAACATCTGAATCCCGAATTTCAGTTTACAAGAGGTGTCAAGCCTCTTTTGCTCTATGTTTACCAGCTATTTATAAACATCACGGGACAGACCAAGGCTGTGTGGAAATGAATGTGCTGTGTATTTGGTCTGCTATGAGCTGTAGAAACTTCAGAAAGAGCTAGTCCTGATCTCATGGCATTGGAAACAAAATTACACAATAACAAAATAATAGTATTTCTGCTTTATGGCTAAGGGTCTGGGACATAGACACCGAATGGCTAATCTTAAATCACACAAGAATTCTGTGACAGACTGACAATTGGACCTTTTTTCCTTCCTCAGGTTTCAACCTAGTGATGCAGACACATCAAAAAATCACAAAATTCACCTTTGGAACTTTTCCCAACTACATAGGTACCAAGTTAAAAGATGAAATCAGTGCTCTTTCCAAGATGCTCATCAGCTTCCTTTAAGGCTTACCTAGATTTTGTTATTCTTTCAGAGTCCAAAAGCATCTTCAAAGCTTTCACTCACAGATAAATCCTTCTCTTTGTTCCTAGAACAGACTTAGGAGTACTTTTGCATGACTTTATGCCCCAGTGAGAAGGTCTCACCCAACTCTAATTCAATAAGACAGACAGAAAATGTCAGAGGAAAGAAATAAAGAGCACAACTGGAAAATCTTAATGTAAATTACAAGCACAATAATGTATTCCTTTGCCCTTAGATTCAGCCCACAGCAATATAAAAATTGTCGGTAAGAAACCAAAATTTTAGTGGAAAAACAAACTGTTTGGGAAGTCATTGTCAATAATTGTGATGCAATCCAGTCTACCAGGTGATTTTTTCAGAGATTTCCATCTTATCAATGATTCTGTATGAAGTTTGTGTGAAATGTGTTGCTGTAAATCTGCAGTTTTGTTTTGTTGATTATAAAGCATTAAAAAGCCACACAATAATTGATTACAGCACATTAAAAAAGATGTTAAAAAGAAGTTGGAACAGTGTTGCTTTGTTGCTAAGTGATTATTCGTGAATAGATGTTGGCAAAGCCAATGCAAGCAGCAAACCAAGATTTGCCTTAAATTGCTGAAATCCCCATTTCTTTATTAAAAAAAATCTTGTTGAAGAGCTATTGGATAGAAACTTTTAATTTTAATGGTGCCTGAACTGTAGGTTTCTGAATTGGAAGTTGTTTTTTCTGAAAAAGGGGAAGTGAGTGAGAAGGAAGGAGCAGCAAAGATAACATGTGATGAACAGACTGCAGCCTCCATTCCCTGTTGCCCTGTTCTTCTTAGGGTGAAGAAGTAGTTTTTGGGAATTAATTTTACCCAAACAAGAACAAGAGATACCCTTATGCTCTGAGTATGTAGTAATTTTAATCTCTCTTTTTTAACCCAATTTTTTTTTTTCAGTATTATCTTATTTTTTTAATTATCCAGTTTTGGCACACTTGGTTTAGTGGTGTTTGTAAAATCTGTATAATCATAATATTTGGCACAATATATTTAAAGACAGGTGCATGGTCACTGATATGTGGAGGAAGGTTTCTGTTTCAAAGTCCACAATAAAAATCCAAAATTTAACTGTATTTTATTAGGAGACAAATATTCAAATTGGAAATAACCTTTCCACAAAAAAAAAAAAATAATAATAATAAAAAATTAAGCCAATTGATTGATGCTGCAATTTCAGTATCATACTCTTGACCGAAGTAAAAAACACACAAACTAACAAACAAAAATCATTGTTTGTAAAGACGGAATAGACATCTTGCTGGAAATGTTTGATTATTGTTTCATGCCCCATGCTGTTCTCATTCTTTGCAGGTGCAGTGCTCCTGTTATCAGTTAGTAGTTGGTTTATGGCTAATATGCTTTAGTTTATCCCATTTGGCATGGATAAGAACTGTTATCAACTCAGAGGCAGGCTCTAACTCAAATTTCAGGCATCTAGATGTAGTTATCTCTAGTGGGTGACTAAGCTGCAGGCATCAAAAAAATGAAAATGGAATCAATACCTCTAGTATAAAACCAGCTGGGAGATACTTTAACCTGGTTTGGTCAATATGTGTTCCAAAACCAGCCTCATTTTGTGAATGAACTGTTCCTTTTCGACTTTAAAGGAAGCTGAATCAAGTCTCCTATTCTGTTTATAGACCAAAGCAGAGACTCTTCTCTTCAGACAGATCTTCTGAGTGCATTTACAGACCTGTGACAGAGTGGGGTGATTACACTTGATTACATTTCCATACATTAAAATCAAACTTGGAGCGTGCCCTGGTTTGAGACTTCCCTCTTTCAAAATAATTGTATCCAGGACACTTAGATACTGCCCTGAGAAGTGTAAGTTATTCCCTTTCCTGTCCTTTTTTTCCCTATGGACAAATGGCAAGGAACCAGAGTCAAGCTGAGAAGAGCCAACACCTGCTTTTGCAGAATTTAGGACATGCTCATCCTTTCTCTTTTGTTCCTGTCTGGTATGGTGCAAAGAAACCATGAGCAGCACCAGCTCTCATCTAGTAATGCGTTTAATCATTAACCCTGGGGTAAATAAATGGCTGAATGCTGACAAGGGTATAAGAAAATGGGGTCTTTCTTGATATGAAATCTTTAGTTTTCAGCTTGAAAATGTTTTCTTTACTGGTTGACCCTTCGTAGTTTTCCACTTACTCAAGGTAAAAGGGTAAAATAAAGAATAAAAAATGCCATTTCTCTGTTGCTTAGGGAAATTTAAAACCCAGATCAATTCTGGAGCTGTGGTTCATGTCCAGAGCTCTTTGATAATACAGTCTACAAGCAAGGGAATTGCTTAATTCTGTTCAGTTTGCTCATCTCCACTCACACCCATAATGAGTTCCTGAATAAATTAAATGATAATTAATCGCGTGACATTTCAGACCACATGTTGTGGATTTTAGAGTTAAGATTTCCTGATGGAATCCAATCCATGGGTTTAGTCTCTCCATGTTTACTATAACAGTTTTCCAAGCTTTTTCATACTGAAGAGCTTGCAATGTGGTTCCATGCATAATAATCAGATCAGGGTAAGGTTACATAACAAGAAAGAACTTCACTTTCATCCTCTCTAGGTAATAGATGAGCAAGTCAGACAGGAAATCAGTCTGCTTTCAAACAGGGTATATTAAAAAATTTATGATGCAACGATATCTTGTACTCCCTGGGTTTAGAGAAAAAAGCATGGTTTGATAGAGGCATCCAATACCCAAAGCAAAATGGTAACACAATTGCAAGTGTACAACATGAAAAAAAACCAGTGACAATACCAACGCTGTGATTAATCATTCTGTTGAGGACAGCTATTTATCAAGAGATGAATCTCTTAGCAACTATGGCTCACATGGCTTGAACTTAAAGAACCCTGAATGATCCTTGAAGGATAAAGGAAATGTTAAGTTTTCACATAAGTAACACAGCCTTTGTTTTCCTGGGTCAGGAGAAAATTATGTAACTCCATTCAGGCCATGATGGTTCAGCTCATGCTTGTTGCAACTAATCACAGAAGAAGCAATAGGACAGTAAAGAAGAAAGGTCTCTCTCAGCTTCCCCTCCAGTTCTCTAAATAGAAGTGTCCCAAGAAGGAATGACTCTTCCTGGAGAAGAGGGCTTGATTGCAGCCGTTCTAACAGTGGTCTTGTGCTGGTTTTGGCAGGGATAGAGATCATTTTCTGGGACACCCCAGACCATATGGCACCGTGTTCAGCATATAAAGCTGGGGAAGAAGAAATGGGGAATCTTCATAGTGATGGTGTTTGTCTTCCCAAGTCCTGGTTGGGTATAATGGAGCCCTGCTGAACAACCGTCTGCCCGTGGGATGTGATGAATTAATTCCTTGTGTTGCTTTGCCTGTATGAACAGGTTTTGTTTTACCTGTTGAACTTAACCCATGAGCTTTTGCACTTTTATTCTTCTCATTCTTTCCCTATCTCACTCCAGGGAGAATGTCTGTGTAGGGCTTGGCTGCTGTTGGATCTAAACCACGGCAGCTGTTCTTCACCTGCCTTCACATGGGCCCTTGCAGAGCTGTCCTAAGGCAAAGAAGAGACATTCCCAGCACATTCACCTCTTTCCAGGTGGGCAGGAGATGGATTAGCAGGTGTGGAGCCCAACTCATCTCAGAACCAGCCCTAAGTTTCCTACAAATCAGGAGCATCAAAGGAGGGCTGCAGAAGTTGCTGCCTGAGGCAACCTTCCTGGCAGAGGTGGTAGTTCAAAGTCAGCACCAGCTCTGATGATTGGAACTTCCTCGACTGCTGCTATTACTGAGAGGAGACTCTTGTGTGTGGGTAATTGTGTGGGCACAGTTTCCCACTGAGGAGGGGCAGTGGGGAAATGCTTGTGATGCCAGCATATCCATTTATGCATCTGGTATTCAGGACACTCTTTCCCCTGGCTTCAATGAGGGAAAGAAGAAGCACTGTGCACTGAGGGAAGTTTGCCCTGCTGGCACTGTAGCTCTCCATCTGTTCTGCAGGCAGAGTGAAAACTTCGATGTCAAGAGCAGTGACATTAACAAAAAGTGTACTTTTTCCTCTCTTTTTTTTCCGAAAAAAACCCCCCATAAAATTAAGAGAATCAGAAAGAAGTGGATAAAAGTGCATAACTTTCCACAGACACTTCTCCTCTGAAGAGAGAAAACAGTCTGGGTGGATGCTGAGTTGAAAGAATTCAAGAGTGAATATGTCAGTTAACAGTGATTTGGCTTGAATGATACCTTCCCAGAGGAAAGAGGTAACTCATAAAACTTTCCTTCTGGAAGCTCTCCGATTCCAGCTAATTAATTGCAGTGAGGCATCTTTTAAACTAGAGGTGTGCTAAGGCACATCCAGTTGCTTCTGAATTGCTGTTGCCAAGACTTTTTATTATTACTTTAAAGACCATCTCCAACATATATCAATGCAAAAAACCTTGGCAGTATAAAGATAACACAGAAGTACAGCAGTTTATTTTTAAGAAATAGTATCTCAATAAAGATAAGATGGAGAGGGAGCACAGAAAACCACAGCTGGCTATGAAGCTTTAGAACTTGAACACCTTGCATAAAGGTCTGTGCCTTGCAGGCTTGGGCTGGTGACCACTGCAGCTGCTTTGCCAGGTGAACAGTTTGGGGAGACCACATCATCCTCCTCTTTAAATCTATCCCTGTGCAAGTGTTCAGGGCCTTCCTCCCTACAGCCATACTGACCTGGCTAGGAGGGTGTTGTTTTTTCCTGCACCTTCTTTCCTTTACATGATACCCCATGTTCTGGGATTTGTCCTCAAGTGAAAATTCTTGCTTTTTTCTGTACTCCTGGGGTTTTGCAATGCAGCCTGGGCACAAGAGCCTATTGACTGAGCAGGAGGGAGCTCCGTGCCCTTCAGAGGTCACACTGGAGATGTGAGATGCTACAGGGAGGGCAGAGATCATTGGAGTCTCTTTCCATGCAAAATGCAAACTGATGTGTTTGCCTTTGCTCTCTGATGGCAATTCCCCCAAATGCAGCAGCTGACTTGTGCTTATTACAAAGTAAATAAAGAAATTCTCCACAGTAACCTTCAGCTTTATTCCTGATCACAAAGCTGGCATAGGTGGGACACACTGTTATACATAAACTAATAAATAGGGATAATCTCATTACAATTTATTAATTCCAGTTAAGAAAGCTGTATAGACAAGGACATTTGCTTTTTAAGTAACAATAGCAGGTGATGACAAAACCCTCAGAGAGAATCCTTCCAAAGCAAACAAAAAGTCTATATTGCTGTTTGTTTCTTTTCATTTCTCACTGCTATTTTAACCTGTGATAAGACCACAGCTTTTCTAATGACAGGTAGATTGACCTAGATTAACCCTTAGCAGATTTCTGAATCATATAGAGGACATTCAAATACCAGGGTGACAGCTAACCTCAGAAAAACTTTGATGCACACCTTGTAATTCATGTGCAATACTGAAAGATGAACAGGAAAGACTGAAGTCTGTGGCAAACAGTTTTGTTTTGACACAGTATTCCTCTCCAAAAAAAGGAAAACTAAGAAAAAAAAGAATGTGCAATGACCTTAATAAGCTGTATTTTATGATGCTTAAACATGAAAAGCAAAGTGGAATGTCCATGTTTATATCCCTGAACCCCACAGAGCCACAGATGGAGGTTGCCACTTTGAATTTTTAAATGAATGTTTTTCCTTAAAAAGTGCAGAGGAATAATAGGTAGCAGAAAACTTGCTCAGCTATTAATGGTGTCATTCTGTTAGAAAGATGTAGGAAAAAAAGATAACAATGATTACCACGATGTGGGAGAATGAGGTGGAAAAATAAACTACAATTTCAAAGCTATAAAAGCACTTGGGAGGCAGTTTTTCATACACCTTTTTCTATGTCTGACTTTTGCACATAAGAACAGAGAGCTCTCAATAGAAAGACGGTTTGAAAAGATTGATGAGAGCCAACAGGACCTGAATCTTCTTTTAGAAATCACTGTGCATTTTGATTTAATATTCAGGCTTATTAAATGCAAGTGTAAAACTCACAGTTCTGATTCAAGACAGAGACCAGAAAAATGGTACTGCAAGAGGTCTGAGGCAGGGATTGTGCAGCTGGAGATGGTTACTCTCAGCCTCACGATGACCTCCCACTCTCACACTGTTTCCTGGGGCAGATGCTTCCTTGGGGGACATCTAAAGGGGCTGCCTCACCTTCTCTACTTATCGGAGTGTCACAGGCCAAAAGTGGTTTTGATTTACTTTAAAACATCTGTTTATAATCTGCAGAGGCTTGGCAGCTGTTGCAAGAGCAGATGATGCAATTCTGCAGATTTATTTTAAAAAGGGGGTCAAAATGACAACTGGAGTAAGGAAATACCACTCGTGTCCTGAGTTCAGCTGAATTCCCTCATAAAAGGAGGACAGAAATTTGCCCTTATTCGAGGCACCTAAATGTGTGCTTACACTAAAGACATGCTTAAACTCCATTGATTATAATAGAGTTTAAAAGTATACTTAAATATTAGCATACATGTACGTGATTTCGCAGAAGGTTTTCAGTCTTGAGTCAGAGTCCAAGCTAAGAAAACCAGCTTACCCTTAATTCACAGAAGTCAAGAATAATTTTTTATTATTACTGATAAAGAGCACCAAATTTGTATGATGCAAATGCTGCATAAGCTGTCCCAAAAGTTTATTCCTCCTGTGGATTATAAGTTTTTTGATAAAAGATAAAGTCTGATATATTACATCATCTGTCTACAATCATGATAACACAATGCTCTTCAAATAAAACAAGTGCTTAAGACTTAGTAAGTTCTGAGTTTGAATATTATCTCAGGGATCCCATGATCAGTGAATTACATCGTGGTGTAAATTTGCAGTAGATCTTTAGAGCTTTAAGCCACAGCACATGACAACAGCAAGTTCAGGCTCTGCCCAAGTGTGTCTGTCCTCACCAACACCACAGCTGGGCTCACAGGCATGTTTGTAAACAGAGCCAGATTCAGCCAGCTCCTGTTTCACATTCTGTAACTTCAGGGCAAAGGAGAGTCCTAAGCCCTCAAGCACCAGCCCAAGTGACTTCTTTTTGTGACACATTCAATAAATATGCAGTATCATCTTTCAGAACTAGTGTACAAAGGCTTTCAACAAGAGACTTTCTGCAGATTGTTGTGACAGCAGCATCTGTTCATAAGGGCTGCTTAAGTGAAAGTAGCATGGCTATGTGCTTCTTTTTTTTCCACCTTGGGGCACATCCAGTTTGTTATCTGAATGATTTTAGACCTGTTTTCTGACAAATCCGTGGAGTTTTAGCTATTCCCTAAATTTTCCAAACATTTCTATTTGATTCTTATTTTAACATCTCAGTGATTCCTTGGTTTCCTCTGATTCTGAAGTGCTCATACTGAGCTCTCTCCTTTAATCTATTTTCCTGGGAGTTATTTATATCTATATTATGGTTTATAACCCTGCAGGCAGTCTCTTCAGTCTGCCTAGTAGAATTGCCATAGCAAATTTTGAGAACTTCTCACCAATATCGATAGCAAATTCTCTTTGTAAGCCTTCTGAAATCAAAGCTCTAGCTGAGGGTCAAAAGGAGGTGTGCTTTCTGATCTTTGCTCAAATTCCTGCCAGGCTCAGAAATCTAAGGGGGTGGTCATCTATAGTGTGGCACTTATAAACTGAAAAACTTCTGAGACTTTCTCTTTAGGCACAACTGACCAGAGACTGTGTCTCGATTTCCAAAGCTGAGAATGTTTAGTGGACTTACCAAGCCTTGGTCACAGGCTTTGATCATTTGCATGATGCCAGTGAAGTTCTATCATGGTCAGAGGGGTCTGTGTCTTGAAGGCTGATCTAAATCAGGTGGGAGTTCTTGACTGGCTTTAAGAGTTAGATCTGGTCATTCAGGCTTTCACTTCATACAGACTGAAAATAGTAAAGAAGTTACTCCTGGGAAAGACTTTCTCATGGATACCTAAACCACAGGAAGACAAATGGTTGCATTCTTATACCCGCGAGAAATGGTCCTTATATTTTCTCTCCAGACAGTGAAGACAATCGAGCATTGTTGTGACAAACACTCGGATCACGGCTGCCAGCAATCTCCTTGTTCTTTCCAGGTCCATGTACCCAGCCTGATGGTCTGGGCTTTATACACAGTCATCATCCTATCATGCATGAAAGCAGGTGTGGATTTTGCAGTGCTAAAGGGTTTGAGGTCCACAGCTCATCTGTTAAATCACAAAAAAACACAGTGTAGTATCTCAGTCCCCAGCAGCCCTGAGACCTGGGACTGCAGTATTTTACAAGCATCTTTTGTGCACCACAGCAATTTTCTCATGATTTTCTCACTTGAATTCCCAGCCTATTGTAACAGCTGCGTTTACAGGAGGAATGACTTGGCCCTGAGGTCTCCTGTGACCACTCCTTCTCACATTGCACTTCTGCTCCCTCCCTTTGGGAAGGGAGTTACACTGGCTGCAGCTTTTATCTTCATTCCTATTCAGTCTTTAGCAGTTCCCCTTTGATGCTTCCTGCCATCTCTCTCTTTCTTGCTGTGCTTTGACGGCTCTCTACTGCAGGCACAAGTAAGATCATGCTGTGATGATCTCCCTCAAAGCAATGTCTTGCTGGTAACAGGTACCTCTGCAGTGGAGGCTGGCAGTGTACTGCTGTAGGGAGACAATATGCTCCTCTCTGTCCTTTCAGATTCATCCCCCCTCGGGACTCACAAGGGCACCCCTCTTGACCAGAAATGTCAAACCACAGTTTGAAGCTGGCAGCAGATAAACTCTGACAGGGTTTAAGTCTACAAGCCCTGAGAGCAGTGGTT
Source organism: Argya squamiceps (assembly GCA_037834095.1). Lineage (NCBI taxonomy): Eukaryota > Metazoa > Chordata > Aves > Passeriformes > Leiothrichidae > Argya > Argya squamiceps. Next base: position 144,785,355 of record JBBMKD010000102.1, read on the forward strand.
TGCATTGATGTGCTTCCTAAAGGTCTGCATCTGCATTAGGAGTGCTGCTGATCTTTTGCTTAAAGGTTTGGTTGTTAAAAAGGTACCACGGTGAAACACAGGGAGGGAGCATGATCCCATTTCTGGGGTTCTGAAAATTTTAAAACAAACCCTAAATGGATTATCTCTTCTCCTGAGAGATGAAACATTTTAAAAAAGTAATGGAGGTTCTACATTTATATGCAGAAAACAAAAATAATTGAGAAGGAATGTATAGCACTTAAAAAAATTAAGATTGATCAGCTGAAATGGTTTCAAGTGCAAGAGGTGACTGGGTCTCACAGTGAACAGAGAGAACAACACTCAAAACACGCTAGATGGGAAAAAAAATCCTTATGTTTTCTGTTTACTCTCAGGAAAATATAGTTCCACATTTAAACTCAGCAAACACCATGAGCTGTAAAAGAATAAAGCATTGTTCTGCTCTCTATGGCTAAGCAATGTCAAGATGAAATGGTTACAGGGGCAACGAATAGCCAGAAAACTTCCATTGTCAGCTCATGAACTTGAGGACATTCCAAAGTTACATCCTTAGCCCAGGGATGAGGAGGAAAAGATGAGTTACGTCCCTCTTTCACTGTATACAAAGTAAAATGTATGAAGTCAAAGAACCTCCCTCCTCCATGTACCAGTCTTTACCAATCAAAAAGAAAAAGAAAAAGAAAAAGAAAAAGAAAAAGAAAAAGAAAAAGAAAAAGAAAAAGAAAAAGAAAAAGAAAAAGAAGAAAAAACAAAACAACAAAACAAACAAACAAACAAAAAATCCAAAAGCAAAAAACAACCCACAACAACACCAATCCCAGAAAGTAGAGCAATCCAATGAACTAAATGCCAGCAGTACTGAGTGACAGCTGAGCATCTCACAGTCTTTGTACATGTATAGAATTGAAATAACAATGGCTTTAGAGGCTGGGCTTGAAAATCTGGGGAGTTTCTGAGTAGACTGAACCATAACAAAAGTCTTATGATTTGTGCTGGTGGTTACCTTTCAGCCAGGCATCTGCCCAGACTGCCAAGAAAGGTGTGGAACCCTCATCCTGGATTTGAAGAACAAAATACAGAGAACTGTCTGTTGGAAAAGGCACATGTAGGGTCTACAATTTTTTATTTCATTAAGAGAGTAAGACAAGGAGGAAGGATCTTATTTTTGCTACAATATATTTCTTTTGAGAGAAAAGTGGCTATCAGAAGAACTAGAGTTGGCCTGAGTCAAGTGGGAATCCAAATTCATTAGTGTTTAATATTTTGAAACATCCTCTATGGGCAGAGGCTACATCCTGGCATCCTTTTGGTGAAGATGCTTGCACATGAGTGACACCTGGAGAGGCAGGATCCAACCTTCAGTGAATTGTAATAAGAAAGTTATAGTGAAAACTGATTTCAACATAGAATTCTGTTTAAGAAACTGGAGGAAATACGCATGAAGCATTTATCTGACAATGTAAGCTGTACAAAAGGAACATACAAGAGAATGAAAACTCCTGAAAATAGGTTTAAAAAAATCCACCCCACCACCTGAACTTTAGACAACTAATAGTTTTGAAATTGTTTTGGCTGCTTCTTGTTACATTATGTCTACTGGCTGCTTCTTGTTACATTATGTCTACATGCATATGATCAGAGCTATAAAAATAAAATTGTTCTGCTCTGACACCTACCAACTCTCACTTTTAGTAATCAGTTCACGATATTGGCATCCATACGGCTGTGGGGGGGACTGAGGGAGAGCATTTCACTTCAGGCCAGCCTGTTGCTGTGAGATCCCTTTAAAAACACCTTCCTGAAGAGCAGAGAGTTGCTACTTAAGACCAAACCACGCCACTGCTAAAATGATTACATGCATTGTAATTAGGTATCCTTGCAGACAAGATTGTTTTTAACGTATAAGTTTTCAACACAGAAATTCTTTGTTTGATGTCCTTAAATGCTTCTGCAAAAGTTCCTTTGTGAGGGAGCATTTTAAATGCAAGAGTAGCCAGGAACTGCTTGCACACCAGCAACCTATTGCTGCAGATACAGACAATTTTCCTTTGCACTCTGAACTACCACAATTTTGCTGTAACTATTTTTGTTACATTGTATTTCATGCAAAAACAAAGAAAATACTGAAAGAGCTAGTGCAGCATTCTGCTTCCTTTCAACATCTCTCTTTCCTTTAAGCTATTTTTTGTTTCTAGTTTTTAAGTCTGGCTGAAGAATAGACAGTGGTGCAGTAAAGGTGTTTCCTTTCTTTCTACATAAAATGATAAGCTTGATGTGCTGCTTTATAAAAATGTTCCAAATGTAACCTGTTCTTAATATTTATAAGAATTTTAAACCTGATGCTAATATAGCACTGCTTTCCTTAAAGATGTAACAAAGCACAATCCTCGAGGCAAAAACTATGAAATAAATATTTTTTGAGATAGCACTCTTCTTCACTTTGCATAAATTTAACACTCTGCTCTCTGTACAATATGTGTTCTTTTTCCCAGTTCCCCACAGACATAAATAGCTCTGGCAAGATGTCATGAAAGTAACAGAAGCTTTGGAAAACACCACACATTAAGGATGCTGAATTTAATTTTCTGCTTTTGTTTTGGATGGCCTACTTACTCTTCAAAAGCCTTGCCATGTCATGATGGATTGGGGATGGAGGAACTATTAGACTATATTTAGTCACATACTAAACTTCAGCTATAAACACCCAACAAACAATATTCATGTGAGCCTTGAGCTGTCTATAAACAAAAATAATGGGATAGAGCAGTCACCTCTATTCAGAAGAAGAGTTTGTACCAGTGGTCCTGCCTCCAGGTACTGGGCTGAGATTGCTGTTTTACAGGTTGATAAGTACAGAGGGAACAGGTGCCTGCAGAGATCTGCCTGGAATAGCTGTTCTACAGAGGTCACCTCTTGGAGACCTTGGACTTCTTACCCGAAACTCTCCTTTGTTTTTTAAGCATTTCACATATTTCTAATCTAAAATTCATTCATAATTTGGGCACATGATTAATGTTTCACCCAGATGGAAATGCAAAATGTACAGGAGGAGTAATAACCCTGGACAAAATTTTAAAATTGCACATTATTGGCCAAATTTTCCGAAGTTCATGCTCTCAATGTGTCCTGTGTTGTAGTATAAAATATGCACAAAATATTCTATCACCATCTTCATCAACTGTTAAAACCAATTGTTGAAGCAGTGTTCTTCCAGGTTCCCCCTCCCTCTTCT
>JBBMKD010000102.1:144788707-144817822 GCA_037834095.1 Argya squamiceps
TTTTTTTTCTTTTTCTTATTAAATTGTATTTCTGACTTGGAGCCTCTCACTTGTTTTGCTTTCAAACCACTACACAATGTGAGTTACCAACCATTCCTGATATTCTCCCTTTCTCCACTTAGCATCTCTAAATGATATTCTGCCACAGATTCATGAGTCATGGAGGATTCACCTCTCAGAGTTCGGCGTCTTCCCACATTTCTTTGGATTATTCCCTCATCTTGGTCACCCTCTGACCTTCCCTAAAACAACTAAAGTCCTTTGGACTTGCAGACTGACTCCAGACATTGCAGCAGTTCAGCTGCTCTCTGCAACCCCACCAAACCTGAACCACCAAACCTGTTCCAATGACTCCAGCAGAAAAGTGCCTTAGACTGCAGTCCAGGTTTCTGCTTCTTCCGTAGCTGGCAGGATTTATTTGGAAACTGAAGCCTTTCCTTGCCGCTCCATGGCTGGGCTCAATGTATTGTGTGCAAACTCAGGGAGAGAAGTAGATTCCCAGCATATTTTTTAATCCATGATCTCTCTTTGATTCAATCATCTGCACATTTTTTCAGCCATTTTCCCCAAATCCTGTGACTTTCTCATCGTTCTGTTTCCCTTCATGAGAAAGAAGCACAAAAGCAGCATCTTCTACTGCTCCCACAAACAGCAGTTTTTCTCTAATTTCTGGTTAGCAATGCATTGTCAATGATTAGCAATATTTTATTTAGGCTACATAAGAACCATTAATGTCCTCATCTCTTAGAAAACTAAGGAAACTGAGGAAACTCTAAGGGTTTGAGGCCTTTACAGTGAACATAGAGCAGCAGGACAATGTGTTCTCTCTGTTTCAGTTTGTGTTTACATTGCTAAAAGCCTTAAGAATTATTGCAATGTTCTTTTAGACAAACATTTAGAGAATGCTTGTATGACAAATTTCTGCTCCAAAACCTCACTATCCCTTCACTGAACCATAAAGAGTTTGTACAGATGCAGGTGCACAGCTCCAGGGTAGGAAACATAAAAATGATCAAAGGCTGAATTCTTGACTTGTAGGTAACAAAAGCTTTACCAATGTCACAGCTTGAGTCACTGTCCTAAAATCTACTGATCCAGAAAGCTGGTGTCTGATTACATGGCCTTAGTTCATAATTTGCCTCCATTTTGATAAAAATAAACTGAAATATATTATTTTTTAATGCCATTAATACATTTGTGCTGATTTGGGACAGATGTTTATGTAACATCCAGTTTTACTTTGCTTGATAAAAGTTTGGCATTCAGACTTCAGTGCCCTGACTTCAGTGGTCATTTCACTCTTTACTGTGAAGCAGGTCCAGCTCTCATTTCCCAGTGTTTCCCAGGGCAGATGTTTCAAAGAAAGTTATGGGAATGCAGGAAGAGAGAGGGAAATGTTACAGCTAGTGAGAAACGTCATAACACAGACATCCTAATCTTAGTATCACTGATAAATTTCTAAATTATGAAGCTTGTAACTTTAAATAGACCATTCTAGACTGTATAATCAACTTAGATTTGATTAAATATTTTCTAATTTAAATTAGCCTTATCATTAGACAGTTTTCTTAGTTCACAAAAAAAGTGGAGATTCAGCTGACCTGTATGGAAGGAAACCAAATTTGGGATGTTGGAACAAAGCTTCTTGATTTGATTTCTCTTAAAAATAACATAAAAATAACAAAAAAGCTCATTAAAAAAATCCAAACTTAATGTGCTGATGATCCAAGGTTACTAAGTTTAGCTGGCAAAAGTAGCTTAAGACATTTTTAAAAACTTTACCTTGGTGAATTAAGAAAAAAAAAAAATTAATCCTGAAAATTCCTGCTGAAATATGACATGAAACCACCCAACTTGCTCAGCATGGAACTACACAGATTGAAATGACTTGAGACCAGATACTAATGAGCAAAACCAGAAGTATTCCTCTGTAGTGAATAAACAAATTTTTTACTCATCGGGTCTGAAAAAACGGGCTGTGGGGAACAATTGCCATTCATGGAAGAAATATAACTTTGTAGAGTTTATTTAATGAAATTTACATAGAAGAAATATTTTTCCTTATCTTGGCACATAATTTTTTTTTAATGGTACCATATCTGTATAGGTTTTTTAAATTTTCTGTGGTTTTTGTTTGGCTACAACTGTTAGCAAAATGCACTGCAAGTTTAGATATAAGTACTCTTAAAATCTGATTTTCAGTGATTTATGAATTAATAACATGGAGCTCAAACAGTAGGTATGAAGTTAGATGAAGTATATTTATTTATGGTTTAATGTTGAATTTAATAATTGTAAAAAGTAATTTGAGTCAAAATGAAAAAGAAATGTGATCATCTTGGGTCCTGGAAAAAACAAAAGTGGTATCAAAAATAATTTTCTTTAAATTTAAAACTTTATATATACCAGTTCTTATATGCTGCACAACATTTTTTCCTGGATGTACTAGTTGGTGAAACAAGAGATTTATTCTTTATGAGATTTTACTGCTTATCTCCTTAAATCATTATTGCTCAAAAAAGTATGGAAGGAAAAGAAAACAGCATTTTATAATGTAGTGCACTTTACAAAAAAAAGAAAACAGTACAAAATTCAACAAGCATTTGTGAATTATTTTATCTCTCTCTCACCAAAACCTCAATTTTCCAGCAAATTGCTGGTTCTATTCTGTGTTCATCAGCATTAACATCTGAAGAGCTGCAAATCTTCATGCTTCAGCGAGATGCACTTCTGGCTGTGCTCAAGGAGAATTTCCCCTCAGTGCAGGATCCACCATGGCGTTGGCATTGTCAGGATCCCAGCATCCCTCCCACTCCCTCCTGAGCCTGCTGCTGCCCCAGCCAGGGCCCCTGAAACCACCTCGCAGCTCCCATCATTTCAGGCAGATTATAATTACAGCCTAAGTAAACAGACTTTACAAGTCATGACAGCATTTAATTCAGTCCATTAATTCACCCCTAACTGTTTCATAGTTCTACAGAAAAACTCACAGATGTCTCCAATATTTACAGCAGGATCAGTTGGAAGATGACTGCATCCCATTCCCGGGAGAAGTTTCTTCCCAAAGTCCTTTAAATTAGAGAGGTGCAAAGCTACTCTCATTCTCACATCTTCCTGGGCAAGCAACAGGTAAATCTGTCTGCTCAGCCCTTCACACATTAATGTGATTTTCAGCATTAAAAAGATTCTGAGAAACTCTTGCCAAAGGCACAAATCATCCAGTTACACTGAAAACAGCAGTAAACACAAGGTGGATAAATCCTGCATGACCTACTTCTGTGGACCAGAGGTTTCCTTCAAATTATCCCAATCAAATAAATGTGGGGTTTATGCATATTTTTATACACAAGAGTTCTTGGTGGCAGAAAGTGTCAGCCTGAGATATGACAGGGTTTGATGTAAACTTCACAGATTATTGCTTGGAGCCCTCACCATGACACATGGCCAAAAAAACCCCACTCCACATTCCCTGATTCCTGATTCCCTTCCCATGGGTACATTTCCCAATAAGACAAGGAGACTTTTTAGTTTTAGAGAGTGAGGGCAGCAGATAGTGATTCTGAGGACAAAGAACTAAGGTTGAATAACAGTACGTGCATAGAAAGGCTAAGAAAAACATTTCTCCCTGCAATGTCACACATGACAACTACATGTCCCCAATTTGTCATCACTCTTGTGATCCTTTGTTGAGCAAATGTCCTTTTACATTCTGCTCTTAGTTCTATACTCTCCTCACAGAGTTTATCAACCCTGCTTTTAAAGTGATTTCATCCCTCTGCATATCCCATGGAAAGAGAATTCTTTCTGTCTCACAGCCTTAATGCAACTTACACATATTTTCTCTCATTATATTCTCACTTCCCAATGTGCTTCTGGGTCTTGGACCATCCCATTGCATCTCTGTGACCCCAAAACCAAGAACTGATGAACTGCTCTACAAGTTTAGGTTTGATATCTTGTTCCTGATTTTTTTTTCTCTTAATATAAAGGATACAAGATCAGGACATCTGGAATATCCCAGGACCCAGCATTTCAGAGCCTGGCTGCAGGTCCTGCAGAGGGCTGTGGAGCCCTCCCACAACTGGGATTTACTCAAGAAAGCAAGAAGGGCTGCTGTGTGCAGTCCCAAGCAAGTCAATGTGCAGTTCTGCACACCTGGATGTGTGGCATCCCTGGCCATTGAGAGAAAATTGTGTAGAGGTACTTCAGACTTTGAAAAAAGCAAAATGAAAAACCATTATATACATACATAAAATTCCTGCCAATTAACAGCCATTTTTCTCTCCCAGTACCAAGGGATTTAACTCTCTATATAGAGCCAGAGATAAGACATCAAACCATAAAGTTTAAAATGTTAAATTTTAGATGGTTTTTTTCATGTAACATCACCTGTCTTTCAGAAAAGCTACTGTTCTGAGTCTGCTAAGAACATGAAGACACACCAGAGAATCTGGGAATCCAGAATTTATTTATTCAGACTATATTATTCCAGGCTGGATTTATTATTTTTATTTTGTCTGTGTGTGTGCAAGTATATAAGCTTCAATGTACATAATTCTCTTTTATCTGTGGTCCTTGGATTAAAAACAAGTTCTCATCTCTCCTGTGAGCATTTGCTGGTACTGTTTAGGTGTGGAAAAGTCTCCCCCTTCAATAGCCTTCCTCTCCAGCTTTGTGGGCTATCACAGCTGTGAAGAAGAAAAGTGCATTGTGTTAGTCGAGTTCATTCTGAAGGAGTTGCAGCCTTTGTCAAATTACAGAGCATTCATAGCCTTCAAGAGCTGCTCCGCTGAACCACAGTTCTGGCAGATGCCCTCGAGGACAACAGTCCTTTAGAGAAAGAGAGTTTCACTGCTTTAGGGTTGGGAGTTTTTTCTTTTTTTCCACAATGATGTATAAAAATTTAAATGGAGGGAGGAGAAGAAAAGAGTAATTGAAGCCCATAAGCAGCTCCAAGAAGGCCTTTCAACAAGCTAAAATTATTATTGCCTTTATCAGACCCCCCTACTGACTAATATGCTTGCATCCTGGTTGCAAAGATTTCATACAGACCTGTAGTATTATAAAAGGGGACTCATTCTGTATCAGTAATTTAATTACTGTTGGGCATTTACATGCAGGTCATTCAGTACAATTCATCAGAGACCAGGAAGGGCCAACATATGGAGAGAGACTATTTACAACAGCATGTAGTAACAGGACAAGGGGGAATGGCTTAAAACAGAAAGAGAATAGGTTGAAATTAGATATTAGAAAGAAATACTTTATTGTGAGGGTGGTGAGGCCCTGGCACAGGTTGCCCAGAGAGGCTATGGATGCCCTGGAAGTGTTCAAGGCCAAGTTGGATGGGACTTGGAGACCCCTGGGATAGTGGAAAATGTCCCTGACCATGCCAGGGAGTTGGGACAAGATGATCTTCAAGGTCCCTTCAACACAAACCATTCTGTGATTCCACATGGGGAAGAACGAGTTAAACAAAATCAGGACTTTAGTAGCAGACTGCCATGGGGATGACTAGCAAAGGCTTGCAGTCATATTTCTACCAGGATAAGACTGATAAAGTAGATTTTTATTGGATCAACGATTACTGTAAAAGGTATTAAAGGTCAAAATGGATAAATATCAAGTCATATAAAGCCCATCTTTAGCTAACAGCAATTTGGAAGGTTGTGCTGTTTTAATATCAATTCATTGTACAAAAGCTGCTGAAAATGTATCACATAGTTCTTGTAGAAATCCTATGTTGAAACTGCATCTTCCTAGCTATTAATAATACTACAACAAGCATCATCCTGTATCATATCAGAGGTTTTAAACTGTTCTTCATAAATATTTCTGGAGTTGGTTGAATTAGACTTTAATGATTTCTCCATTAAATGTGGTCTGATCAATTTTTACGCCATCGCCTGAGGAATGAAATCAAACAAATGTTATGCTGGACTCACATTTCCTCTATGGATTTTTGAGGCTTTCCTTTAAAAATATATTTTTGTTTGACAGCAGAGACATCGATTTGACAACTTGCTTTATAAAATTAGAGTAGCTTTCAAGTAAGGTAGTTATGCTGGGTGATCTGTGTACTACTTCTGTGTTATTAGGCTTCAGCTCACATTCCAGTCACACGGGGCAATTTGTCATTATCTCTGCTAATGACTATGTGAATCTGGATCAAACGGAGGAGCTGGTAAGTAAACATGCTGATTTCTGGAATCAAAGAGCTTGATTTTAATATTTGTCATTAAAAAAGTGACACAGCTCCCTAAATGCTACAACATGGCACTGTGAAAGATGAGACATATCACTTATCAAAGGTATCATTTTAAATCTAATTTGAGAGCAAAGGACTTGTGAACTACCACGAGTCAGGCTAAAGGGCCTTCAGTCCAGTATCGTGATCCTTAGCCTTGGCAAGTAGCTCCTGCTTAGAGAAGGGCAACAGCCACTGTTGAAGTTGATTGGAATAGCTGAATATTACACATTCAACCATTAACAAGATATCAAGGGTCATTTTAGTTGAAAAATGAAGGGATTTTTAAAGCTATATTGTATAAAATTCAGGAAATGTAGGGCTGAGATGAAGCAGAAAAATACATTGAACTTAGCTAAAAACACCTCATTAAATCCCCGTTTCGTTAGCACAGCTTGTTAAGTCACTTAAGGCTCAACAAAGGTCTATCCGCTGCAGCAGCTGTGGTCCTGCAGGGTTCTAGGTAGAACATCAATTGAATTATCCCGACAAACAGCAGAGAAGGGTCTAACAGATTCCTCTTTCAGGTAACAGGTACTTCTGCTGGTACAACTGAACAGAGAGCAGGTTGTGCAGGAAGCCTTTGTCAAGTCTTGCAAAATCACTGAAAATGGCCAGATTTCAGAACACCTGAACAATAGCTGTGATTAATTATGATCTATTCTGAAATAAAAATTATGGGTTAACTACCTTGTAATGCAGGCCTGTGGTGAGCCTGCAGAGGACTTATACTTCTTTTGGAATAGCTTTCCTTGTGTTACATAAAATATATTAAATCCCCTTTTGATTTTATAATACGGTCAGGAGTAAGGCTGAGTAATATCAGTTTTCTGTAGATTCAGGGAATAAGAAGTTAGAAGAGATAATTTTAAACTTTTTATCTTGTCCTCCCTGAGCTCTTGAACTAATCCTCAAATTTTCTGCTGGTTGAAATCATTGTTTAAGAATAATTTGTTTTATTTTAAAGGCATTGAGTAATCTGGAAGATGCAAAATCAGTGATGTCAGCTATGTGTTTTGTACCACAACTAGGTGATATCTGAGCACTTTTAAAAAGGGGAAAATGCTTTATCCAAAAAAAAAAAAGTGGCCCATTAAAGAGCGTGAACTGCATCTATTTGCAAGCCATGCGAAATATAATATTTTATGACTACCAGCTTTAAAGCACAGATTACTTCAATGTAAGTGAAGTGTGACTTCAGCAACTGAACCATTTGACACAGAGGTAGAACTAATCCAAAACTGGTACAATGTGAGGCTGCAGAAAATATGTCCAAAGTGAGACAGCTTTAGCATTGCATCTGGCACTGACATTGCTTTCAACATGCAGGGAGCCATTGTTTGAAAGGATCCAAAGAGTTGTGAATTGAGCCCTGTCCCCCATCGTTCCCTCTGTAGTCAACCAAAAATCACAAGGAAAGGGTCAGAGTGAGCCATGCCACCAGCACTAAACACACAATTAACTCCATGCTTTGGGGGACTGCACACCTGAGCCAGGTTGTCTTGACAAATTCTGAGTCACTTTCTTCTTCTCTATGGTTAAACAACCCCCACCCTCAAAGACCAACCAGCCTCATCTGCCACTTCCATCTGTGGACATTCTTTCCCATGTTTGCCACAAAATCCCATGATTTGTGAAAAAGAACCTGAAGCAGGCTCTGGAGCCTGGAGAAAAAGGCTATAAAGTTTTCCCATTTAAGCTTTTTCACTTTGGTCAGATTCCTGAATATTTATTACACCACCAAGAGATAAAACTCATGAGAACTATTCTGCAAACAGAGAGGCTGAGTCACCAGTCAGGAAGAGAAAGAAACTGAATGCTAATGATTGCTGAAATTAACAGCTACTGCTACTACTATTACTCCTCAACTATTACTTAACTTTTCCTTAAAACCAGAATGAGCTCCAGAAGAACATGTGGAAATTGTAAAGACTTCCCCCAAATACAATTTCTTCCTGTTGTGGTCCAGACTCTCTCCTAAGTTCTCTCCTCCTCTGAGGCAGAGGGCAGAGGTGACACTCAATCTCCCAAGTCTGGCATTCTAATCAATAGACTACAGGGTAAAATGTTCTGTACAAGTCTCCTCATCCTCTAAAATGTCTTTGCAGATGAGCCTCATGAGTAACAGTGTGAATGGTGTAACAATGTCTTTATTGTGAATTTAAACAAAGAACAATGGGGAAATAGAGACTGATTAATCACAATGGATAGCTGATGGCTGACCTTGGGCAATGTTACTACCAAAAAATGAGATTTTTTCTGGTCCTTCAGAATTTGGTTATCAACAGAGGAGCTATTCTATGATTTCAATTATGCAGCAGTTAGGCCTCTAATCCCTTCCATGGATTGAGTTCTAAAATATTTTTTAAAAATCATAATTAAAAAACCCCAGAAATAAAAAATAACCAAACAAAAAGCCACACACACAATTAAAAAACAAACAAACAAACCCCAAAAAATCAACAAGTGAGGCTTCTCACTCACTTGGATGTTGCTGAGATTTTTATCCCTGAAATTTTAGTTCAGAAAGCCCTGATCTCAGAGAATCTCATGTTCATTGTCTTTTGTTCCCAAGGTTTTCCTGTATTGCCAGAAGAAATTACTAAACTTCAGCATTAGTCAACATTTGTTCCAAGGTCTGGCTTCTCCCACATTCCATTGTTATAAATCTGATTTTTCATATATATACACAACCCTGGACTCCATTGTGCTTTGTTACAGACCTAACTGGAGTTACCTACAGTGACTGGCATAGCTATAAGTTAAAAAACCTCCTCAAAACCAGATAGCAACAAACCAGTTCCAACAGTGGTATGAAGAGTTAAATTATTTAACAGGAGATTCACTCAGCTCAAAAAGTCAGCATTCCCAAATCTCTGCCATTCTTTTACATACTTCATAGCCAGTCTGGGTCTCCATATGTTCAGAATAATCCAACTCATGGTGAGACTAATCTCCTGAAAACTAACTCATTAAATTAATGTCAGTGATTTTGTATGCCTGACTTGTGGAAACAACTCATGGGCGAATGACAGGTCCTGTGTGCTGTAAGTGCCCTGCCACCACTGCCATCAAACTGACCATTATGGATAGTTTGACCTCCAGTGCTGAATTTGGCAACTTAATTTCAGGTTTATTAGAATCTGAGAGGAACATGCATGTATCTGGACAGCTTTTGCTGATGCCTATTGGCAGAGGATGTCGTCAGAAGTGAAATCTTTTGGCCCAGCTTCTATCTCCACAAGCTATCTTATCGTTAGACTATTCAGCAGTCAAACAGATCATCCCTCAAGTGACTGATTGCAACAGCAGTAGCATTTGGAGGTTAGAAATTATGTGGCATCAAACACAGGCCAATACTGCAATGCTGCCACAAAAAGGATGAACCTGCACCAAGTTGAATTCATGGATGTGCAAAATATAAATTATTTTAAGTGTTTTTATCACTGTTCTTGGCTTGGACTAAGGTTCAGTGGCAGTGATTTACTGCTCTTGGTTCTGGTGTTACTGACTAAATTAATTGCTGGTGTTATGACATTGATTTACTATTTGTAGTGTTTTAGAAATAGGTGCCACTCTCATGCGCCATGTCCCTCTTGTTCCATAGGCTTTGCCACCAGGAGACAGAGTTGTGGTTGGTGTTGGAAGAGGTCCCAGTGGAAAGCAAGGGATGCAGGCAGATGGGAGAGCAGAAGGAGCCAGAGCTTTGATACCAGGCCGTGGTCTCAGCACAACTGCAGCCCAGCAGCACTGAGCTTGTCATGCACACCAGAGGAATTTAAGATGGGATTTGAAGGAAGGAAATGAAATGGATTTGGGAATTTTTAGAGGGAGATGCTCCAAATAAAAAAAAAAGAGGACTTGGACAGCTCATGTCTGTGCTGGGTAGGAGGGAGCTGTCATCTTGATAAAGCATGGGCAAAGTCTGGGCTGTAAAAGAGGGTGGAAGAGAGAAGATGTGCTTGATGCTATGGAGAGGGGAAAACTCAAATGGGGTGGAAAATCAGAAGGGACACAACAGGAAATGCAGTGGTTTCTCCCTGGGAGCAGCTTACCGGCTGTGGCTGCTTACCCCAGACCAGCCACAATAGTTCACATGGGTCCCTCAGACCTGCTAGCTGTAAGCGTGGATGAGGCTTTGGAATGAAGAGCGGGCTTCTGCCGTGGTTTGGAAGGTGTTTATTGATGCAGCTCCACGTGCAAAAAGCACGGCTCAGCCTGTCCTTCTCCCTTATGTACCCCAGAACATAGCCTGAGGCCACAGGAGAATTCAGGCCCATGGATGGGAAGGGGTTGGGTGTTCTAGAAGGGGAGACTTGGCAGGGCAATTGAAGAGGGCAGGTGCCTGAGCACCTGGCCAAATGAGAGATGATCTCTCTTTAAGTTTCCAGGGTGATTGGATAAGAGGCCAAAGCAGCCCATTTTGTGGCAGCTACATTTAGCTTATCCAATCTCCCTCTGGGAGATCCCACAGGGGTCAGGGGATGGGTGAGAGGGTTTGGGAAGGGGCATACCAAAATGATACAAATAAAATACATATAAAACTCTGAAAGGCTTAATCATGCACTGCAACAAGGAAATTGATTTTTACTGAAGTATTTTGAATTGGTACAGGAGAAGGTAAACAGGCAAGAACATAGACATGACAAAAATGTATGGGAATGCCATGTAAGGGGACTAACGAATGGATTAGCTTATTCCAGGCAATACAGAAAGGAAAAATAGGTAGTTCCTCTCTTTTGTTTAGTTTTGGCTGTCATAGAGGAGTTTTTTTTCAAATATTAGGTAAAATTCTTAATCTGCCTGTATCTCAGCTCCTTCCCTGTAGAAGATGAATAATAACATTTGTTCTTGTTGTTAGGAGATATTCCTTTCTGGCAGAGAATTTTCTGACCATGGTTTATTCTTCTAATTAATACAAGTTTGGCCTTTTATCAAACCTATATTTAAACTGAAATAATAAATAATAATAACTTCTAAAAGCTATCAACAAATGTAAGGCAGTTTGAAAAAAGTAGAAGATATGAAGCAGAGAAAACAGGAAGAAAACACTCCGAGAATGGAACTTTATCCCCAAGTTTTGCATGTGAGAAAGCCACTGCACTGACACAACCACAGTACCAACCCAGTATTGCCACCACATCAGGGCAATACATCATTTTATTTGTAATGTGGATGTTCAAGTAGTAAAACACAAGGACCCACATGGATTCTGTCTGCTAGGATTTCTCCAATGCCTGGGATGCACCCCTACTGTTTGCTTGGTTTATCAGTTGGGAGTTTTCTTGATTGTCACAATACATTCAGGAGTAAAGGGTTTGTTGACTTCCCTCCTGGCAGGATAACACAGACAAGTGTGTACTAACAGCAAACCAAAATGGCCAAGGAGGAGAAATTTGGAGAACTGGAACTGTTTATCGATATAATAAAAAAATATTCTCTTTTCTTATCTCTTCCTTCTCTCTGATTCATTAACTTACATTATTTAGTTAAGGAAAATACACCTTATGCTGATCTGAACTAGAACACAAAGACCCACACTGTTTCCAGCAGATTTTTTGGGGTTTTTTGATTTTTTTCTTTTTTCAATTCCTATTAAGAATTTTGTTTGAGTTTATTGAAAAGTCATAATTAGTCTTGTTGAAACACTCTTTGCAAAATGCACAGTACCTAGGTAAATTTGATTTAAATTGTTAGTTCACACCCTCTAGCAGAGGGCAGCTCTGGTATTCCTTTGGGAGGTGAAATATTGAGCTTGATCTACATAAAAGTAAGATCTGTGCTAACAACAACAAGCCTAAAAGACCTTTAATAACATTTACATACTTAAGGATTAAAAAAATCTTGCTGGAAAAGGACATTCCCTTCCTTCTTTTCCTCTTCAGTGAAAGTATCAGTGTAATGAGGGAAGAGAGAACAGGTTGGTACAATGAAAACTGAGGCTTCATGTAAGAAAAAAATCCATGTCTCTGTAAAAGTGCTTCTAAAAATTGCATACAGGGAGACATTCTGGTAACAAATGAAAGGAAAAAAATCAATCTGGAAACAAAACTTGTTTTTATTATTGTGATGAGAACAAGATTTATGTTGAGAAATTAAATTCTAATGGAGTCCATGTTACATCTTCTCACTCAGATGTAAGCATTGAGAAACAGAATGTACAGTCAAGTCACAAGAGAGAGCCACTTCAAGAAAAGGTACCCACGTAGACACTAATATAATGGTTATTTGAAAAGAATTATGGATATTTGTATATGTTTGAGCTGTAGCATATCCCATTGCTGTCTCAGAGGAAATCTTCATAAATTAAATTACCACAGCAAAGGCTGTGGGTAGTGTTTGTATAGTATAAAGCTCATTTTTTTCTGAAAGCATGTGATTAATGTGCTTCATGTCATAAGTCTGGTCAGTTGATAGGATGATTAATTGAGCACACTGGTCGCCTCTCTCAGATCATTCCTGGTTTATCGATTATCGCATGGCTTTTTCTTTCCTACAGTTAGAGCTCACTAGTTTTCACTTAAAATGATCAGATTAGACCTGAAATGTTTGCTGTGTGTAAGCTAATTCTAGTCACTTGAAACTTCACGTAGCATATATTCTGGGTAAATCTGATTAGAATGGACAATTGACTTCTGATCTGTGCTCACTCCAAGGGACAGCGCAGCAGCCCCAAACACGCAATTAGACTGAGCACACGGAGTCCCCTGCACAGGGGGAGGCAGCAGCTCCTGGCCAGTCTGCCACTTACCATTACCCAAACCAACAGAGGATGTCACTGAAACAAGAGCTGAAGTCAAAAGGCAGGGAGAGACTGAAAGTGCATGGTCTCTGAGTGCTGTAAATGACCTTGAGATACTTCCTGTAAATGTCGGGGAGTCTGGCTCTATTCTCAGGCAAGAACCCACAGTGATGCTTTTCTCAGTCATGAAATACTGATCTTGAAATACCATTCTTGTACTTTAAGAATCCACAGGATAAATAAAATTTGTTGTAGGCAGATCTATTTGTGTTTACAGGAGGCGTTGAGCTCTTTCTGGATTCTGGACCATTTATGGTTATCCTCCTCCTTTCTGCTCTGTTGTTTCAGGACTTCAGAGCTCTTAGTCGAAATAAACCCCTAGAGTCTATTTTCTACCCATCTGCCCCTCAGACACTTCACACAGTCAGACACATTACTCCTTAAAATCAGACTTTTTCTGCTCTCAGTGAATATGTATCCTGTAACCCCAGTTTCCTCCTTCCCCTTTTCTTCCTGTTCATGCTTTTATTATTTTAATTTCTTAGATTCTACAATTTTTCTTTTCTATTTTCCACTTCTATGAAGTCCTCAGAAGCTCAGCCTCTGCACTGTCCATTATTTCACTGTACCACTTTTAACTAGAGCCTGCAAATATGCTTATCAACCCTTGGCATGTCTCTTCCACCAGCCTTTGTCTGTGGTGCTTCTCCCCTTGCTAACAGCTAAATGTAGCTGCCACAAAATGGGCTGCTTTGGCCTCTTATCCAAGCTGTCCTTTCCGCGTGCAATGCAGAAAGAATGTTAGTCTAGATTTCACTCCTGGCCTCCTGATTGCTGCCCCGCTCTTAAATCTGTTCTCTGATATGCTATTAGCTTTTTATAGGCACTACACCTATTTTTTTGGGTCCCTTCATGATTCCTCTGTGAGTCACTGGCATCAGATGGAGGTTACCTATGCATCTTTATCTGTACAAAAATAGTTGCACTTGCCCTTGTACATTTTCATGACCTCCCTCTTTCCAGGTCTCTCTTGTTCACACAACTCTTTTATAGCATCCCTTATGTGCTTTTCAACAAGATTCTTTAAGTCTAACCTACAATTCAGGAATAATCTCTAAGGTCCATCCCTCTTTTAAGTCTCTTTTCAGTCTCTTCAAGAATGCCCCCCCACATGTGCTTCCTGTAACAAATTACCAGGACTGGCCAGAACACAAAGATCTTCAGCTATTTGTAGGTGCCTCATTGTATGCATCTGACGTAAATTTACTAAAGTCCAAAGTGTAGAGATGTTCAGTCTGAACATACAGCCTTCCTCCTGCTCCATTGTGACCTTTTACCTGGGCTTTTCTAATGTCTGGGACACCAACTTGTATTTTTCATAAATAAGACATAGCTAATGAGGAAAAGGTACTGCACCTTTCACTGAGAAATGATGCTCACTGGAGAGTCTCAGCTATCTTGCAACATAATCAGTGGGAAAAACCATAATAAATGCACTATGAATAAAATGTCTTTTTTAAAAAAAAACCAAAACAAGACAAAACTGGCTTTATGGACACATCCTTATAGATTTGAGCCCTGAGAAGAGCTGATATTCACATTGCAAAGACAAATAAGGATTTAATAGAATTAATTCACAACAGTAGGATCAAACAAAAGAAAATATTTCAGAAAGACAAAAAGAGGAAGTGACCACTTCTATCAATGTAAGGTAATGAACTGACCTTGCAGTCTCACCAAGAAGAGAGTATTTTTATTATTTCTGTTGTGACAGAACTGAATTCCTTTTCTCCTGCTTTTATCAAGCAGTAAGAATACAATATCTCCTTTCATAAGAGAACCAGAGTCTATTTTCTAGCCTCAAAGTAACAACAAATCTTGCAAGTGCTTTAAAAATGGATCAGCACATAGAGGCGAGAATAGATGTAAATTTCTAATTTAGGGCAGCATTTTCTTACACCATTTCAGAGTAATTTTGGTGTTTTATGTAGTATTTAAAGTCCTACAACTATAACTTTTAAGGGGAAAAGAAAAAAACCAGTAAACCCTATAACAATTCTTTGCCCTGTGAGCTATGATTATTTTTAGACCTGCTATTAGGTTTTCAAGGGAAAAAAAAGATCATATGGTAAATTTAATCAAAATAATTGCAAAAAAACAAAAATGAGGAAGCTAAGGAGAAACAATAAAGACAAAAATAAGTTTCTTAACTATAATATGAAATCTTCTATCAATGTGCCTCTCTTCTCACTTGTAAAGATAATAATCAGAGCATGTGGAAATGTCCTGGTCATTTTGTGATTATAATTCTTTTTAAATTGGGTTGTCAACAGCAAGTATGAAGTTCAAAGAAGAGTTCTATATCAGTGGGCAGCACATATTAATTGTGTCCTCTCCTTCCTTGTCCCTTCCCTGCCACACACACATTTCATTCACAAAGGACAGAGACTCGCAGTCCACTGAGGGTGGCTCATTTGTGATCCTAAAGAAGTGGGTAACCATTTTTCATCTATGGCTTCCAGCACTGAGGAGTGTGTTAGGCAGGAAAAAAAAGAGAGAGAGGGAAAAAAACAAAGGACTAAGAGCCTTAAATCTGTATGGAAATACAGTGTCTCATTTGAGACAGGGCGGGATACACATACCTTACCCAGATATGTCCATGTGTACAAATCACCATGGGCTCCCATACTAATCAAAGACACTTAAACCATGGTTTGTTGATTTTTATAACTGATGTTGACATTTGGTCTGCTGAATCATGCTCTAAATGTCACTGACTCTCCAATGGGTCTCCACTGAACAGGCAACAAGCTCCAACATGGATGTTGACATCACTGACACCTGAACTCAGGGAGTGGGATCCCACTCTAGGAATGGGATTCTGTTGCTGAAACAAAGGTGCTCATAGAACTTTGGGATGTGTCAGACCATCTCAGACATCTCACTCAGCTACCAAAGAAAGGTCTCTTGGGAGCTCCAGGTCTTTTGGATTGTCAGGCAGAGGTCAGGCACAATGTCCTAGATGACTGAAAATCCTCATAAACTGGAGTCCAGCACATGGACTCTATTTTGTAACCTGGTATTGGAAACTCAATAAACCTAAATATGTGAGGAGATACAGAACTTGTAGGAATTTTAAAGAGCATAAATATAAATACAAATATGAATTTCAGAAGAGTAATTTTTACATGTGTGAAAGAACCTGAAGATGTTTAAGATCACAGGTTGCTCTGAGTGCAAAGGCAATAGAGATGCCCGAAACACCAGCACATGGCTCTGACATGAGAGGGATGTCTTGGTTTAACCCCAGCCAGTAGACAAGCCCCAGGCAGCCACTTGCTCACCCTCCACCAGTGGGATCAGGGAGATAATCAGAAGAGTAAAAGCTGGAATATTCATGGGTGAAGATAAAGACAGTTTAATAGTGAAAGCAAAATCTGTGCCCAGAAGCAAAACAAAGCAAGGAAATAACTCTATGCTTCCCATGGGCAAGCAGGTGTTCAGCCATCTCCAGGAGAGCAGGGCTCCATCACAGGTAATGGTTACTTGTGAAGAAAAACACCATCACTGCAGATGTCCCCCGCCTTCCTCCCCTCACTTTATATACTGAGCATGATGTCCCATGGTCTGGAATATCCCTTTGGTCAGTTTGGGTCACCTGTCCAGGCTGTGTCTCTTCCCAACATCCCCTGATCCCCAACTTCCTCCCCAGCATGGCTGTACAAAAAGCAGAAAAGGCCTTGGCTCTGTGCAGGCTGTAACAGCAATAACAAAAACATCTCTATATTGTCAACACAGATCCAAAACACAGCCCCATATCAACCATTGGGAAGAAAATTAACTCCACCCCAGACAAAACCAGCACAGGGTGAGAAAGTAGAAACAGCAAATTTATAGAAAGTGCTAAAATTTTGCAGCAATTTTTTTTGCTTGCTATTGACCTCTGGTGATTTTTCTCTGCTTTGAGACTTTTGTGCCCAGCTCTAAGTGTTCATTTTATTGTTGTTTGTGGAATAAATGCTTTTTTTTTGCTTGTTTACATGCCAAATACCCTGTTTTAAAGAGCAATATTTTGTTTTGCTTACATACAGAAGACATTTTTTCATTGAAATTTCCCTGAAAATCGATGGGTTTTATATGGAGGAAAAACACAGTTCCATGGTGCTTTAGCCAAGATGGTGTATTATGATACTCTAAGAGAAAACAGAGATTATAAAACTTATAATAAAGTTATCATACTTGTCCTTTATAATGAAGAGTTCATCTCTTTTCTTTCTTTGTTGCCATGGTATTCTTTTGTGACTTTATTTATAAAGTGCTTTATGTAGAATTCATGGTCTTTTTCTTATTGGAATTTTTTTTTCAGTCTCTGTGTATCGCCAAAGTCTCCTCCTGTACATAAATTTCAAGTTCAGGCATCATTGAAAAAACTTACATTGGAGATTTTCAGAACTATCTATAATAAGTAGCATCTCAGATTTTATAAGAAAAATTACTGTCTTCAGCTGTTGCATGAAGCATAGGCCTTTTCAAACTCTCCCAAAAAACAGTGAAAGATCTTATTGGATCTTGGTATTTGATAACTAAGTTATTTGGTAACTTCAACAGGAAGTTACCAAAGCTGTCCATATAATATCCAGGCATTTTCCTGCATCTTTTTTGACTTACCAAAAAAGCCAAAGTTTCGTGACCCAGGAAAAAAAAAAAGCATCATATCTACACACAAAGAAGTAGATGACTTAACTGCACTCTAAAAATATTAATTCCTAAAAGTTTGGGATGACACCAAAAGAAAAGATATGAAATTAGTACCAAAGCACAGAGTAGCCTTGCCTGGAGCAGGGGTTCAAAAACCTCTGAAGAATAAAAGGCTGAATGCACACTTCCTGCATGATAAATCAGTGCCATGACCACACTAGAAAGGAGACACTGGCTGGGCTCCAGGTGTTTCTCCTGTAAGATCTCAGCTGTGCTCAGAAGAAAAAACCTTTGAAAATCCTACTTTAGGTCTCCCTCTGTAGCTAAGGACCTGAGCAGCATGTGAACATCACGTGAACAGGCAGAATTGGATGCCTTGGGGATTATACAAGAGCTGAACGTGCTTCTGAGTGAAGGTGAGCAGGTGTTCCAAGGCCACTAAGGCTCCCAGGGTTTGTAGGGCTGGCATGGTTTAGGTGGACTGGGTGTGAAAGCCAGCAGTATGCAAAGGAGAGATAAGATTAACACTGATTCCTGGAAAAATTGCTTCCCTGGAGGGACTCAAAGCAGTGGCTGGCTGAAACCAAGGAGAGGCTTCTGATTTGAGTTTGCAGTTGTGTCAGAGCATCAGTGGAGCTTGCCATTGCTACTATGACTGTACAGAGAGCTCCAAGGACATGCTCTTCCTCAGCTACCAGGGGACACAAAGTCTCAGGAGCATACAGGACCTCACTCCTCAAGGTGCTCCATTCAGGGTTTTGCAGCGGATTGTCTGAAAAGTGGAAATTTGAAGTTGGTGACTGTTGTGACCAGCTGTGGCAAGGCCCCAGGGTTGAAGTAAAGAGACAGTCTGCACTCCTCCTCACAGGCAGCCACTCCTACCAGATGTCAGAGTTCAGCAAAGGTCACTGTAGTCTGCAGACGGTCTGTCACCAAGATTCAAGGCAAGATCCTCACACAGGCTTTGACAGGCTGTAGCCATCACAATTTTTCTTGATTTGAGGGTGACTGTAACAGTTTTGTGTGGTATTTGTAACCAGCACTTCTGTGGCCATCGACACTGTCTCCAAGCTGATATCCACCAGCCCTTGGGCAGCACATGGCAGTTTCACCACCTGTTTATTCAGCAAGGTTTGAATTGTGAGTCTCCTTTCCTTCCTGCACAGCCCATGCTGCTAAATTTGTCATGTCTTTTTCTGGGATGCTGCAAGAACACTCTGCTTTTCTTTTACTGTTCCTGTTATGTTTTGATTCTTTCTTCATGTCCCAGAAATTCTACACAACCAAGCCACATATAACAAAGATGCTCTCAGGTATTACTGTTCTCTGCTTAGCAGAGAAAGGAAATACAGCAGGTTCTGAGTGCTGCTTTCACATGTTCATAAGGGACGTGGTACAAATCTTTTCTAGCTGGCTTAACTGCTCCTGTAATCTTGTCTGATTGTTGTCATACCTCTTGCTTTTCTCCAGAGTATTTCACACTGATGCTACAATTCATCCTGTCTTCTTGTATGCTGAGAACATCATCTGTGGCAGGATCTTTGTCACTGTGTCTCTGCTGAGAAAACCATTAATTTATCTACTTTTCTTTATTATTGTTATTCAACTTTTTTTGTTAAACAGATGCAATAATCATACTGACAGTGCAGTGACAGGATTACACAAGTTTGATTAGTACATAATGAAAATTGCCTGTAACATAAGTACTTTGCAATTATGTAAAAAGCACAATGCCATCTGGGTCCTGCTCATATTTTTCTCTTTTTTTTTTCCTCTAATAAATGACAACTAACAATAAAATTTTACTCTGTAGTAAAATGTGAATTGCAGCAACAAGAAATTATTAAAAACACTTTGTGTTTTCTTCTTGGCATTTTAAGACTTAGAAATCAGGCCAGCAAGTGTTTTGCCTCCTGAGTAGTCCTTATTCACAAAAGAAGCCATTGACTTTAATAGCATGACCTACCTGGTTAAAGATTATTTGCAAGAGCCAAATGTTTCCAGGTCTCGTAGAGAATGGGGAGAGATTGATTCAAGCTCCTGCAGAGTAATAATTTCCTATCTTTCTTTCGTTCACCTGACCCGTGAAAATATAGCAAATTGCAATGCTCCAGCCCACAGTGTATCCATCACTCCTATTATTACTGTTATTTAGTGCAAGTGTCCACCCAGGGTTTTTGGACAGTGCATTCCACAGTGGCCATAAGCTGGCAACCAGAACCTGGCATCCTCTTGACTCTTTGACCTCACAGCAACATGTCTTTGGAGCACTGAAACTGAGTCCTTGGTTTCCCCCAGTAGACACTCAGAAAACAGTGAAAGCAGCTGGCCTGTCAAAGACCCTTGAAAAGGCTGAGGTAAATGACCTGATAAGAATCCCAGCACGAGCCAGTGAGGGAACTGGGCGTACCAAACAGGGTTAACTGCATCTCAAACTTTTGCTATATCCCCTGCAAGAAAAAGAAGTTTATCCAACTCCTTGTTAAAACAGTGGTGGGTGAGAAGGGGAAGGTAATTATCCTTCTATAAATGTTGAAAATTAGATAAGAACTTCTGGTACAAGGGTCTGCTGGATTTGGGCTTTTATCTCTGCAGAACAGTATTCCTTAGGCACCAAAATACATAGTTAGAAAAGTTCTTGCAAGATTCATGATTCCATGCATGTATAATGAATTCAAACAAGAATTACATAAACCTCCACGAACTACTTTCATCTATGTCTGGGAAGTCCTCTGTGTTTTTGCAGTCAAAATGCTGTTTGAGATTACTTTAGCTGGATGTAAAGAATGGCCTGTTTACATAAAAAAAAAAAAAATAGCACAGCATTCCTTTACAGTTGCAGGGAGAGCTGTAAAGAAATTTCACTCCTGGTAAGCACCAGATAAAGCATTTCTCTGAGCTGCTTGTGGCCCTGGGAATAAAATGTCTTTGTTTTCTGTTGGGAAGATGGCACCAAGCATAGGGAAAAGATATGATGAGAAGTAGTGGAAAAGGAAAGCTCCATGTCTGAGGAAAGGAGTCAAGTCAGCAGGCTGGGCTGCTCTCTTCTCAGACTCCAGGAGTTCTGTCAGGTGAATGCGCTAAATGAAAAAGATGGGTTTAGGTCAGGGTACCTGAGAACAGTTTGTCTTTAAGAGAGGCAAAAAGGATATGATTGGAATAAGATACAGTCCCAAAGCTTTGGCTTCAACACTCAATAGGTTTTAAAAAAATTAAAAAATATGTTAGTCCCATGAGGTAAACAGAAAATGAGATAAAATGCTAAATAGTTTACCAAGATTAGATAATGCCCAAATAATCATATATCTCCCTTTGATAGCAGAGCTGATTACGCAGACAAAGGAAACGCAGTGGATGAAATCTATCTACATTAGCTGGGGTATTAGACATGGTGTCACATGGGAAGACACTAGTGAGGGAGCAAAATGGAGAATCAGTGTAACATCTGTAAAGTGGGGAGGGATTTAGCTAAAGGGTCTGATAGCTACTGCACTCAGCAGGGAGGTGTCACACTGAAGAGAAGCTATTAGGGAAGTTCTCCAGAGCTCCTCCAGACTTACCTTTAATATTTTAATTACTGAAAACTGCATAAAATATCTATTGGAATTCTCCACCGAACTAAATTTGTGACAAGCACAGATCAGGACTGTGTGGATCCAGAGGAGCCATAGTTTGTCTGAGTCCTGCCATACTAGAAATGGGTGACACTCACTTGGACTGAACACAGGGTTGTGTGCCACTGATTAAGAACAAAAATTTGTGCTATAAAGTGGGAATGAAGATGGTATCAGATGGACCATCCTGGGAAGATGTGAATGCAAACTTTTTTTCAACTGTTCTACTCCTCAGATCCTCTTGGAGAAGCGCTCTCAGGGCAGAAATGAAGGGAGGAGGAGTAAGACATGCAGGTATTTCCTGCTTGGGCTTTTGCAAATGAGAGCAGGGTTGGAAGTCAAGGAATGGAGCAAACGTCATCTCCAACTTCTATTGCTGCTGTCAGCAGCTGCATCATGGCAGAGAAGAGAAATGAATTCTGTAAATGTGGGCAAGAGACACCAGTAGAAAGCTCTTCCAGCCTTCAAGATTCCCTATTCCCTGTTCTGGGAGATGCTCTTTGCCATCATTTGCTCTCCACTGGGACTCCTATGCAGCACTTGCTGCTGCAGGTGCACACCTTTCAGTTTGCTCCCTTAGTGAGTATCCCTGATTTGATGTCTCAGACCCTCACTGCCACCTGAACAGCTACGAAAAGTAAAGGCAGAACATTTGCTCATTTTACAACTGTATCAAAATGGCTTTTGGGCTGCTTAAATGTCTTTTTGATGGAAACTTTTACTGAAAGACACAATGGAATCTTTCATTTAAATACTTGTGAGACAAGAGTTGTGTTTACAAAAAAAGTCATAGTCACACAAAGTGATGTTAAAAGCAGCACTAGCTATTTCCAAAACAAATTGCAAAAGTTACAAAAACCCCTACATTTTTCTCTTGTTGAATTTCAGGAGACATTTTAATAATAAATTAAGATGTGTAACCTGTTTCTCTTAATTAATCTGAACTGACTCATTAAATTATGTAATTCTGGGACTATTTCCAGTCTGCAAATTGTTTAAGTCTATAGTAGTTTATGATAATTCTTGTGTATGAAATGTATTAGTCCTGTGGAAAACAAAATACTAGCATTTGTTTAATGAAATCATTATCACTAAACACTTATCATCTGTTTAATGAAATTCAGAAATTCACAGATGGTTGTTCTCTTATACAGCAAATGCATGGTTAGCAGAAACAATGTTGAGAAGTAAACACAGTAATCAGTATTACAAATGTCCCTCTTTGCAATAAAACTGAAATAATTTTTTTTCAAACACGGATATGGACTATCAGCCCACAGTAAGATTACTTATCTCTCCAAAAGAGTCCTCTTTGAAATTAAAATAGGAAATAATCTGCTTTTTGTAACAACAGATTAAAACAAACCCAAAAATGCAAAATGTTATCCTGATCCAGAGGCTCACAACTCTCCAGACTTCTCAAATCCCCAGCCACAACATGCATAATAAACTTTTGTGAGGCTGATAATTATACTGAGGAATTATCCAGGATTACAATGGCAATAATTGTTATCTCCTACCTAAAACTGGTATAAGTTTAGCCAGCACTCATCACAAGCACATTTCTTTTGTAATGCAGAATATACAGCTTTGCAATTTTCTTTCTCCTGTAGATTTGGCCTGCCTGTAGGCATTTACCCCTCACTGCCCGATTTTGTTCTGCTCTGCTTTAGATGTTCTCAGTTATTTAACTGCTCCCATATGAAATTCTGGGTCTGCCTGAAGTCATGTCATATTGAACTGAAGCTGAGATGTTAAAGTATGTGATTTAGCCATACAGCACAGCCTCACTCCTCTCCCACATCCACAGAGGTTCTGGGGATAGAGCTTGACAAAGTGTCTACAAAATCAAATTGCTTCTCAACATTTTGTCCTTGGGTTTGTTCTTCCCATATACAAGGACAGCAAGCAGAAGAATAACTAATACAGGAAAGGAAGTTGCAAAGGAGCATTTACTTATGAGGATTAACATGATACAGCCCAGTGACTTTGCAATCTGCACTGTAAAGTACCAAATGTCCCATCACAGTAATTCCCATAACTTAAAGGACATGTACAATTTCTTTTTTGCCCTGCTTTACTTCTGTAAATAAATTCTGTGTTGCTGTCCCACTGAAAATCCTGTCTGTTTTCAGTTTGCTAACAATCTCAGCATGAAAACACATAGATCTCAACCACGGCTTTATTCAAGAGATAAGTGTCAGGTGAAAGCATTGAAAACTTGGCAAGAGCAGGTTGCATTAGACACAGAATTGCTTACAATGGGTGACGTTTTAATCCATTAAATATAGATTTCATCTTTTTCCTCTTCACCACTTTATGGAACTGCTAGAAGACATGTCAAAGTAGTCTTCCAAACAAGCTACATGTAGATGATTTCATAAAAACATTTCACACATCCAAGTTGGAAATTGGCCAGACTCCACAGATAACAGCCTGGAATTGCTCCCACCTTTAAGAATCAGGTGGAAGAACAGGTTTCTATTTTTCTATTGCCACTCTTTCATGGTTCATATCAGTGGCTAAATCTGTTCTCAGTTCAAGGCAAGGCTGATGGGATGAAAAAGGAAATCTGAGCAGAGAGGAGAGTGAGGAGATGTTCTCTAAGGGAGCCATCAGCCCTCAGCCCTGGGGAAAATGGGAGATATTATTAGTGCAGCCAAATTTTCTGTTGCTTTACTGTGGTGACTTTCTGTGTCCGTGAGGATCTGCTGGAGGCAGCCTAACTCCAGCTGCAGCACTGCCAGAGAGCAGGTGGGAGAAGTGAGAAGCCCTTGAGTCCAGACAAAAACCTGACACTGAATAGCTTTTCTCCTGCAGAGGTGCTGAGGGAAATAGGGCAGGATCACGGACCACTTCTTTCACTCCACAGGGCAGACCCACTCTCTGAAAAGGTAAAAAAAGTTGCTGAAGCTGTCGGAAATATTATGATCAATGGAAAAATAATATAATCCCTTTGGATTTCCCTTCCTCAGGACTTTCTTCAGGAGCAGTTCAAGCCAAGGCAGTATCAGGGATAGTTTCTCTGGTTAGGTGTAGCATAATTAAGGAATCACAGACAATAGTGGCTGACACACTGGGATCTCTAATATTTAGGGATAATTTTCACAAGAGTGAAACTGGAGAACTTGGCTCTGCAAGAACAAATCCCCAGTGGAACCTCAAAGCCAAGATAATTACTGTGCATTTTCTTTCCAACTGCTTCTCTGCCACTTTGTATTTCTCAGACTTGTATTATTGAAAGGAAAAAACTGAAGGGCATTTTCTTGCTTCTACCGCATGGTTATATCTTTGAAAGCTTTCTATTTTCATCTAGCACAGATCCTTCTCTGACTTATCCCTGCCCACCCTTCAAACAACAGCAAATCCAGATTATGTGTTAAAAACAAAAACATTCAGTGCATATGCACATCATATTTAAAAAACCAAAAAACAAAAAACCAAAAACACACAAAACCCAAACAACTCTTTCCTGATGTCTCCCTTTAAATTTTGTCTTATTTTTCCCCTCTGGGAAACCAGTCTATACTTTTCCCTCCTTCTTTACATTTTCTGAAGGCCTTTAACTCTGTCCTCTTAGCATTGTCATGCATTTAATTTAGTTAAACAAATTTAGTTTGTATCAGTCCGTTTGCTGTTCCTGCCAATGGTCTGAGCCTTCTGTGTTAGCACAGGGACTGCAGGAGCAGCACTGAGGTTTTAATCTGGATGTACAGTCAACAGAGGAATTTATAGCACTGGCAGACCCTTGTGTTTGTGCTGGACTGTGAGACTTCAATCATTTCCAGAGGTTTTTGCCAAGAAGGTGAATGGCCAGATGTCTTATTTTGGTAAGTTTATAATTCTTTCTAAACAGGGAAATAATCTTTCTCCAGCAGACATGAATCTCCTCCAGAAGCACCACCTCCAGTTATGAAGCCCCACATAAGACAGTTCATTGACTTTCAAAATACCCACTGAGCTCAAGTGTCCCACATTCATCAGACTGCATATGGAAGATTTAGTTAATGAGCACATTTACAGACTGACATTTACTCCTCCCTTTTTTTTCTTACTCTTACTTTTGATTTGAATCAAAAGCCCAAGTGTTTACTTTTAGAAATGGCTACATTTTGGGGTTGATTTACATCAAAAATCCCAATAACTTCAATTTCCAAAGCATCAGTTTCATTGTAACAGGAGACAGGAAACACATCTTCTGTTCAATACATTTCAGTAAGTCTTGTAAGTAAGCTCACTGAAGATTATAAACATTCCTCACAACCCCATCACCACCCCAGGAAAATAGCTTATTCAGTTGTAGAAATGCCACTGTGATAGATGTGGTTGTTTTCTTTTCCCTCTCATTTATTTAAAATAACATCAACATAATGACACCCCCCAAATAAAATAAAAAAATTCAAACTTAGTTTTCAAAGTAGTTTTCTCAAAAATCCTAATCACAGTACTGTAATTCCAATATATTTTTCCTGAGGTTTTTTTTTGACACAATTTCAGGAGAGCTTCTTCAACATCTTTTGCAACAACAGTAAGGGAGGAAAAAAGAAAACCTTTTCCAATCACTTTATCCTACAACGTAATACACATTGAGCTTCCTCACTGGTCTTATTACAGTTGTCTGAATGAATGGAACAATTTGATTCAGACACATGTTCCAGCAGAAAAAAAGGACGACTTCACTGCCCCTAAATCTTGTAATCTTAATACTGATTTATTCTTACATGCATTCACAAGTAGCTACTATTGTCCACAAGCAAAGCAATTTGTTCAGCAGAGCTGAGCTGAGCCTTTAGGCTTGTTTGAATCTGCTCTCACACCCTTGAATGGAAAAGAGATGGAAACCCATCTGCTGTAACTGGGAGCAAGATGATGCAGCAAAAAGGGAAAAGGGTAAATATTTTTCCCCGCTTTATGAATGAAGTGCTGACATCACATAAATGCCAGGAGATCAAAATGGTAGTCAAGGGGTGACAGAATAATATAAAAAGCAGTTCTGCTGAAAAAATAGTCTCAAACATGTGGTCTGGATTCAAGGGAAAAAATAATGCTAATTTTTCTCATGTATTTTTCTCATTATATAAAAGTCCAAAAATAACACAGTATTGGCATCATTTAATGAGTGGTTTGACCAAGGATGAGTGGGGCAATGAAAACTGGAACTCATTCCTTGAGGTGCTCCATAGATTTACTGATAAATACAGCAGCAACACCAAAATCATAATGAAAGAGGAGGAGAAATGCTTAACTATTGTGCATTCCTGTGGTGGAGTTTAGGTGGGGAGAAATTAAAGTCCTTGAAGATTTTTTACAGTTTCTAGGGAACAACCAACCACTGGATGTAGAGCTTCTAAATTCCCACTCATGTCACAGTTACTGGCTCAGACCATCTTTTATAACAGTCAACAATCCTATGTTAGAAAAAAGATTTTGAGGATTTCTGCATCCTGTGTACTCTACAGAACAGCTTGAAAGGAAGATGAATCATAGGCAACCAGTTGGCACCTTAGTCTCCTGTTTATTGAAGTGCAGATTTGAAAAGAGAAAACGTAACAAGTATAAGTTGGATGAGCTATAAAATTAGTGTAATCCTTTAATAACTGGAACTACAAAACATCCGGAGTGTGAAGTTTTAACAAAGCATGTTTTATGGACAATTGCCATTCTCTTCATTGAGTAAAACAATAATGATGATTCAGGAAGACTCACTGGACACTGTTGAAGCTTCTAGACACAGAGTTTCAAAATAATGGATCCCTTTTCATGGAAACAAAAGATATTAATAATTTGTCAGCATTTTAAACAGGAACAAAACTCTACAAAATAATGTTGTGTGTTCAGGGCTTGGTTCATCTGTTTGTACAGGCATGGCTGCTCTTACAAAGTCATATTTGCCATATATTTAATTATATCTCTGTCCACTCCAAGTGGCTTCACATTTAGGTACCAATGGTGGATGGTATTGGATCACACTGAAATCTTCCTTTGTTCCTCTTCTAATTAGCAAATTGGACTGTGCCATAACAACTGTGGAAAGACAATATTGTGCTGCTAAAAAAAAAATCCCTATGCTTATTTTTTTAGCATCTCTTGCATAATTTTCCTTTTCACTTCCTCAAGAACATTGAAATCCAAATAAAATGAATCCTCCAAATGAAATCTAAGGCATGATAGGGTTTGATTTTATGTTCATCTAGCCTAATTTGAGGAGTGTTTTACCAGAATTCCTGTGAAAGGA
This sequence comes from Argya squamiceps, assembly GCA_037834095.1. Lineage (NCBI taxonomy): Eukaryota > Metazoa > Chordata > Aves > Passeriformes > Leiothrichidae > Argya > Argya squamiceps. The sequence goes on from JBBMKD010000102.1 coordinate 144,816,244, forward strand.
ATTACATGGCCTTTGTGTAGTGTAAAAGTCACAAGAAGGGAGGAATTGTGAAAATAACAAAGAGCTTTTAACTGCAAGCTGAAAATAGAAACCAGAGCACATCACAATCTTTTGAGCAGAAGGGCTTTTTGAAAAAGAACAGTTTGTAAAGGGAGAAACAGAGGTCAAGTGACAAAGTACAGGTCTGTGTTACAGGGAAAGCAGCTGAAAAGTGGAGGTAGTGAACTGCAAAGCAAACACCAAAGGAATTTACTGACTTTACAAATCATGCACCAGAAGTCCTGCAGAGAAGTTACACTATTTTCCTTTTCTCTTTGGTTTTTTTTTCCTTTTTTTTTTCCTTTTTTTTTTTTTTTTTTTTTTGGAGGGGGGAAAGGAGTATCTACATTTCAGAGCAGTGCAATATGCTATTACCCACATTCCATTATTTAAAAATATTTTTTATACCCCTCACTTATTTTCCTTATCATGATTCAGAAGGGTGTTTAAATATGCAATGAATCCTTTAGCAATCAACTGAATGGCATGCTTAAATTTTGGCAACTATTAAAATACCTAAGTGAAATGGGGCCTTAAATGAGATTTTGTATGTGACCGAGACAGGACTTACAAAGATATGCAGAGATGACATGTAATGGTCACATCAATTTCTGAAATATTAATATACCCCCATGGATTTCAATGTAAGACTGATTTATGCTGCTAAAGACTTGTCTCACTGTATATATCATATATAAAAACTGTGGGTTTGGATTGTTAAATAAATATCACTTTTCAGATGATTGAAACACTATGTCAGACAGTATAAAAGCAAAACTCGTCAAAGAATGTTCTATGACAAGGTCCAGAACAGAAGGTTTGGAGCAAACTAAGTTAATTTTTAAATTACTAATAAGGGAATTTACACTTTCCCTTGATTTTTGAAGAGCTAGACACCATTCTTATCACATGCTGTTGAAACTGAAATATGTCATAATTGAAAAATGCAATATTCCATCAAAGTATGAGAGAAACTGAATAAGGGTCAATAAAGTCAGTCAAAGCAACTGTCTACAATGCTAAATTTGTGTTGTTTTCTTCTTAGCATAGATCCATTCTTAATTGGTCTTATTATTAAAATGTATGACTAATAATAACCTAAAATTATAGAGAAACCTGGAATCACTTGGATGGGTAAAGACCTTGGGATGTCTACAGCCCAGTTTCCAGCAGTGTCAGTTATGGGTTCAGTCCAGGTTGCTTTGGATTTATCCAATTGTGTCTTAAAACCCTCCAAGGATGGAGATGGCACAGCCTTTCTGACTGGGCAGAAGCTCCAGATGGACCATCTAAGTGGTCAATGCCTTCCAGCTTGCTGTCTTTCTTTCACTGGACTGTGGAAAACTGGACATGCAGAGTCCTAAACTCTACACAGATGACTCGGGTATTTGACTTATAAAAGCTGAATATTGCTTTTTTTTCACCACTGACTGTTCAGAGCATCAGGTGGCCCTGTGGGGATGGAGACAGGGATAGGGATGGGGATGGGGATGGGGATGGGGATGGGGATGGGGATGGGGATGGGGATGGGGATATGGAT